>JAAGWP010000506.1:0-34763 GCA_013266165.1 Fusarium graminum
GCCCCCCCCCCTCACTCGTTGGCCCGGCATATACAACTGATACATCTCCCTGCTGTTCCTGCCGACTCGAGGTTGGTATGTGTATAAATGGCCACCAACGGGCATGGGCATTAGATATCCGCCAACTGGCAGCATCTCAAGAGTTAGAGCCAAAGACGAAGCACGATAAAAGAAAATACGACTGCAGCAGCCAAGAGATACAAGCGTGTCTTTGCCCAGTGTCAAGTCCAACGAGTAGATGCATCGTTGCCTTGCTCGTCCACCTCTCTCAACACCAAGCTTTACCACCATTCCCATACCAACTCCTCTCCCAAAAATGTCTCTTAGCCCCCCAATTCACAATTTTGCGCGCTCCTTTGACGAGCTAGACGACATATCTACCAGTGGAACAAGTCCAGCCCAGCTAAATCTTCAACGTCTCTTCGAACAGTCACTCGGCGGAGCTCCAGCGTCCAAAAAGGATGCCCAAAAACCCGATACCCCCGGGCCCAACTCTGTTGGTGCGGCCCCAAAGGGAAAGCCGCGCTTGTTACTCATGGGTCAACGAAGGTGTGTTACGGCTTGGATACTACTGAGGGACTGTGAGCTGACGTTGTGCTGCAGGAGTGGAAAGTCGTCCATTTCCAGTGTAGTCTTTCACAAGTTACCTCCCAATGAGACCTTGTTCCTCGAATCCACGGCTCGCATCCAGAAGGATTCTATGGCGTGAGTCCCCATCAATCCAATATCCCCCTTATATCAGCTCAAGTTGGACTTCAGATCATTCATGGATTTCCAAGTTTGGGATTTTCCAGGCCAGATTGATGTCTTCGAAAACCCAGGCTTCGATATCGAAGCCATCTTCAGCGAGATTGGTGCCCTCATCTGGGTCATCGATGCCCAGGACGACTACCTCGAAGCTGTCATGCGCCTCAACACCACCATTCTCTTCCTCCAGCGGACATATCCCAATATCAACATCGAGGTCTTTATCCACAAGGTTGACGGTCTTTCGGACGACTACAAGCTCGACATCCAGCGTGACATAACCATTCGCATCCAGGATGAGCTATCAGACCACGGCTTTGAAAATGCACCAGTTACCTTCCACCTCACCTCTATCTACAACCACTCCATATTTGAGGCCTTCAGCAAGGTTATCCAGAAGCTCATTCCCCGTCTTGGAACGCTTGAATCCATGCTCACCAACCTCTGCCGCACGTGCCGCTTCGAGAAGGCATACCTGTTTGACGTACTTACCAAGATATACATAGCCACAGACAGTGCCACTGCCGACATGGCCAGCTACGAGATCTGCAGCGACTACATCGACGTCATCATTGACATAACCGAGGTATATGGCACGTGGCAGCGCAGCGATGAAGGACGGCGTCGTCTGGAGGGGGAGCCGTGGAGTACGCCTATCGATCAACAAATTGGTTGCAACACTGCAGAGAGCTGTCTTGTTCTGCACGACGGCAACAAGCCCATCATGCTGCGCGAGGTGGATCGTTACTTGGCTCTCGTTGCTATCATGAAGGAGGACTCGTACGATAGCATGCCGCTGGTCAACATGAATGTCGAGGCTGTCGTTGAGGGGTTGACTGAATTCTTTAACATTACCAAGCCTCGGCAGTGAGATGGCTAGCATTGAAGCTAGAAGGGGAGGGAAGTATCGTGGTTCTATTCTGTCTTGTAAATGATTTGCACTAGCGTACCTGTCAACACAAGCTATTATGCGAGACTCTGATGTTTGTGCTACTGTCTCCTTCTATAGTACTGTGTTTTGGTCGACGTAGGTTCGTCATGTTGTCTCCAACCCCGAATCTATGTAAACGTAAAGGTCTTGAGAACTGTGCGGTTACTTTCAAGCACACATACCCTTGGGGGCATATCTCCTCTCACGTCATTTCTATCATTCACTTCCAGACTCAAAGGTCTTGATATCGAATGCTCAGGGAAAGAATATGTCATGAAGCTGTCAGTCGACATACGAGGCACTTTACCGGGCTTGTCGGGATCGTAGGCGCCGTATGAAAGCCTGTCTGCCAGAATGGGCACGCATATCACTTGTGGCGCATTATCTTCGCATGCTGTTAGTACATGATTTGAGGATTTGAGAATCAATGTCGCGAGCCTACCCTGGCTGTTGCATAGTACGACAAGCGTCCTATCATTAAGAAACTTAAAGTCGGTCAAGGTACTCGAGCCGAGATCGATGCAACAGCTTGTTGGAGACCCGTTGGTGCTGATGCCATTTACGATGTCGATCTCGACGTAAAATAGTTGAACTTGGTCCAAGTCAATATGCCATTGGCTTAAGATACGGAGTCAAACGTAACCTTACCTTCGTTCTTGGCTTCTTGGAATGCCAAAGCAGTCACAACACTTGCTCCCTCGGGAATAGTTAGTACAAAAGTACCGAACGAGGGAGGTAATTATCCATACCTTATGCTTTGTCTCGCTCATTCTCATATCTGTACGCGAGATGATGCGACCGACCGAAAGTCCAATTGGGTTCCCGAGTCGAACGCTGCGCTTTCTGGCTTCTGCAATACTATCAAATGTCTGTCTGGCCCAGAATGTTGCGTACGAAACAAGGAACTCGATACGAGGCAGTGTTTCCATACCAGCCTGGCCATTCTCCCACTTGGTCAACTGTTGATCCAGCACATGGAGGAGGACGGGTTCCCTTTCGATACGGGCCCGATCCGTTTCATAGTCTTCTCTTGCCATTTCATCGAAAAACAGCCTGAGAGGACTGTCGATCAGATATTGTTCGATATAGACGAGAACCATTCCAATGTCCATAGTTGCTTCCTTTTCTGTAAGTTCCTCATTCGCGGAGGTGGATGAGGCAAGGCGGTCGATTTGAAAGCGTAACCAGGTAGAGAATGCGGCGAAACTCTCAAGCTCATCCATGACGTTGATGAGGACTTTATGGCCAACGAGCTGCAAACACTGAACAATGTCCATCAACCGACTAATTTGCTGGAGAGAGAAGCCGATATCATCTCTGGTATCGTGATATTGAGACAGACCTCGCAATCTGCTAAGAATGATTGCACAACGGTCGAGAGCTGGGAGGAAGTTCTCATGTATCAAGTTACGCAAGCCCTCAAGACCAGAGACCACTGCTTTGTCCCATCGTTTGTGTCCCTAGACAGTCAGTCGTTGTCCTTGGAAGCCAAAGTTTGGGTCTACTCACACGTTCTGCTAGGCTCTCGACCAACCACTCCCGAACAGGCTCATAGGCATGACCTGTCACCGCTAAGTGGTATAGTGCCGGAACAATACTGCGTGGCCCTGTCTCCAGAGCTTCAAGATCTCCTTCAATGCTCCGTAGAAACCTTGTGGGAAGTTCCCGTGTATTCCGCCATTCGACTTGCATATGGAGCTGCGCTTGTTTGAGATACCTCAATAGCTTCTGCAGAGAGGTCAATTTAGAGGCAAGAAGAGAGAGGTTGATGGGGGTTGAAGATATGAACGGAAGATCTATGGGCACCAAGTGCACCTCCTCAGGCTCCTCTGCCTTATCTGCCACAAGTAAAGCCTGGGTTGATATATCTGGGTGGGAGGCATGGAGTATAAGCTGCGAGCTTGAAGAAAGGTTAATATTGGGACACTTGAAGCTACCAATGATAAAAGAGTCATAGATACTGAGTTGGAGCTGACCGTCACTTGTCCCAATAATCATGACGCTGACTTGGTCATACTCCTCCAACTTTGGAGGCTGGAAGAGGAATTCTATTCCCGTCCGCAAGGTGAAAACCATAGCATCTTCCCTAACATGAGGTGTTAGATTATGAGACTTATCCACGAGATATAAAAACATACCCGGAGCCGGCACTGCTGCTTGGAAGGGGACTGATCTTAGGCAAGGCTGTGTCAACCTCAAGAAAGGTTAGTTCGCGTGGGAGATCTAATGGGAGAGAATTCCCATTATGCGTTGAATCTTTAGTTAAGTTGTTTTTCAGGGCTTGGGGCACAGCGTTAGAATTCTTGCTGACAATCCTGCTGCTTGCCCAGCCAATGTGCGTGATCCTGTTTCCAGACGATTCACCAACTTTGATATGATGGGCTGCCTTGTTGTTCTCGAGTCCCATCAGCCGCACAAAGCCATCACTCCAACCGACTGCAAGAAATTGACCTACACGTATTGCGTGAGTAGTGTTTTCGATTCATGAACAATTCCCACTGACCATCAGACCTCCAAGTCACTGCCTGCGCGTCTGGAGCTTTTCCACCTGGTACACTCACCTGGTGGATTTTAGAGACAACCTGGCCGGGCGGCCTGTATACGAGAATGTTCCTGTCCGTCTTGTCCCAAATCGCCGATAGGTCGAGCGTTGGACAACTCACAGGGTAACCTTCAGGGACCCTGTCTTGATACTCGGTGGCGCTGAAGAACGCGAGCTGCTTTGACTGCGCCATGTCTTTTGTAGCATTCAAGCCCTTCTTTTTTACCACTTCAATACAGGGAAATCATGCACACAAGGTGTAAATCATGACAGTTTGGTTCTTCTTTCGCGCGCACGAGGTTGTATATGTAAGTTGTGGTTGAGACACGGCTGGCCCACAGAGAGGATTTAGCATACAGCCGTGCAACGCTCGATGGACCGCACTGTGCAAATAGACAGTTGATACCTACCAGAACAGAACAGTGGTGTCGCGAAATATCTATTGATAGCGAATGACTATGGCATTCACGCTACGGCAGGTAATGTCTATAGATGAATGAGTTCGCAACGGTATCACCAAAACATGCAAATATCAATTGTCGTTGCGCCATTAGGTTCTAAGCCGCCTAGACACTCCTACTAATGCCTATCTCCAGCTCTACTCAAATACATATCCCCATCTTTTTATGGAGCAGGTTCGTCCAGAACTTGCTCCTAAGCCGAGAGACCTTCTGGGTCTGTTTATTCCACCAAGAAGTTGTCTGCATGAGACTTGATATCCTTAGAGAACGTGACCTCCTCATCCTCCTCCAAGAGAGATGCCGAGTGGACCTTCAAGACGGTTAGTACAAAAGCCAAGTTGTCACTTGCAGGAGATACTTACGTCGACATCGATGTATGGGCTGCTCTTGTTAAAGCGAACAGTCATAGGGAAGAAATCATTCTCGTCGCCTGATTCGGCCTCGAATTCGAATGAGCCGTTAGGGTTCTCCTCATCTACGTTACCAATTGACCACTCGATAGCATCGCCCGATACGTCGTAAGTAGCATCGAAGCTAGAAACAACAGGCTCGCTACCGACGTAGGGGATGATAACGCTCACGTCGTTCAAGGCATCACTGCCTGTTAACTCATACTCAACAGTGATGTTATACTTGTCGGCATCCTTGTTGATCCAAACCGTGAAAGTGATTGGGCATGCGCTAGGGTCATCGACCTTGGGAGATGCTCTCCACCGTAAGACGCCGACGGCATTGTTAACAGGGAATCCTCGAGCAGTATTGCTCATCTGAATGACCTTGGAACCGTTGAACAGATTTCGGTCAACGTTAGGATGGGTACGGAACTGAACTCCATGCGATGGTACAGCCTGGAGGGCGAGCTTGATCTTGGTCAGGCTAGGGTCTGAGATTCGAAGAACGAGGTCACCGCTGATAGCTAGAGAGTTGACGGCGCCCTCTCGAGACAACTTGGCTGAAATCGTCTCTGAGATAGTGACGTGAATAGCATCGCGATCGAGGGTGGACGAGACTCGAGGTTCAGAGGCTTCAACTTGCTGTGCAGGGGCAGGAGTAACAAGAGGCGAATCGTCTATCTCGCCGCCCATATCACCTCGCACTCGCTCGAACATGTCGGTGGTCTTGGACTTCTTGCCCAGCTGCATACCCTTGGCCTTAGGGGCAAGAGGTCTTGGAAATGTCAGTCACTTGTATTCGTGGGGAGCCCAGTGCTACTTACTTGCCAAAGGACTTGTTCTTCTCTGCCTCGTATGAGTCGTAGGTGTTGGTATTCGATTGCGCAGGAGGGTTGTATGTAGGATAGGAAGGACTTCGGGGCATACCACCGCCGCCGCCGCTGCCCATGCCGCTCATACCACCAATACCACCCATACGACCACTGCGGGCGGCATCCTTGCGCTGCATCTCGAGCTGTTTGGCCTTTCGTTTTCGCTCCTCGGTAGCTTCCAATTCTTTGTTCTGTACGCATATGAGCAGTTGGTTTTGGGGCGGGGTCTATTAATGTTCAAGGGAGGTGGCCTACCCTTGCGATGATCTCTTGAATTCGCTCCTCATGACTTTCCATGTCGAGGAAGGTCTTGATTTGGCTAATGGTTAGGTTCTCGCGGTACCCGAGAGTGACGAGCTCGTCAAAGGCACTGAGAAGTTCGTAGGCATTCTTGAGAATCTCGCGTTCGTCCAGCGTTTTGCATGTGCTGGTAACTACCTGTGCGAACAGGTGCAGCGAGTCTATGTCCTGGAGAATGTTGGATTGGCGGTTGGTAATGAGAACCATGTAAAGCTCGTCGAGGGGCTGGTAAACGAATCGAACGTTGTCTTGCTCAACTATGGTGTGCTGTGTACCGCTATCGGCGAGTTTGGGGAACGAGGCGAGGAGAGCTTCTATGCGCGATCGTGGCATCTCTCGGAACTGTCTAGAGAGGACAGCTTTCCCTCCACGGGTGCAAATCGAAGCCGCAAGGACGACCTAGGTAACATAAGTACATGATGTAAACAGGGGTGACAGTTGTAGAAGTTGCGCACCATCTTGGCGGACTAATTCGAGAGGATTTTGGAGATTGGGATGTAAGTTTGCAAGTTGTTGAACGTTCGTCCCCTGGATGGTAGACAGAGCGGGCCAATATTCAAGTCGGTGGGAGGTGCAGGAGCCTGAGTAGAGGTACGTACCCCTCTTACGGCCACCTGGAAGCCAGCCAGCCAGCGCCAGGGGGAGCTGCAAAGGTACAGCACACACCTGGGTGAGGAGCCAGCTACCCCACGCTAGTCTCATATGGGTAAGCGCCAGCCTCTTTTCTCCCTGACGTTCTTGCGACCGCGTCCATTGGGTCAAGTTGGTTAATCACCAGCAACGGGTACTTTTTGATTGTTTGTTTGGCTGCGGGTACAAGCCCACCACTTTCCAACCTTCAACCTTCAATCTTCTACCTCACTTTGCATTTGCTCTCCTTTCAAATTGCGACGAGAATCCTCAAGACGACGGATAGGAGCGGCACGCGTGAACGTTCTTTCCCCTCCAAATAGAAACTGAACCACCTGGATCAAATGTCGCATTCCAACCTAAATTGCATTTCCATTACCCGACCTTCGTCTATGTCTGTTTGATCCAGATCATCGCGTTTACCAACCGCACCCACGAACTGTCTCCTTTAAGCAGCTATCCCTCGCACTGAAAGCTTCACCCGACATTCTCTTCGAGGCACTCAGCGCGATCTTAAACCTTCAACAAACATACATACATACCTCGCCTGGACCTGATCATCCTGAAGCACCGAATCCGACATCAAAGACATGACTGAAATCGAAATGGATATTGATGTAGCTAAAACAGGCCTGGACGGTCTAATGGAGGATGATGTTATTGATTTCGATACCGATATGGTTGACTCTAACCAAGACCCGCAAAAGCACGACAATAACCTCGAGGTCATGGATAACGAAATGCAAGAGGATGGGGACGTTGTGAATCTTCACGCCTATGAAGCAAACGGAATGGCCAGCGAAGATGTAGATTTTGATCTGCACGATGCCCAGGATATCGCACACAGTCCAGAAGATGTGGACTTTGGAGTGTCAGAGAATGCTCCTGAGTCGCAAACACAGGAACTAGTTCCAAAAACGCAGTCATTAAACGGAGACATCCGAGGACAAGAGAACCTTGAGGACTTGAACAAAGGAGACCATCCTGGCGATATTGTTCCAGATGATCATGCATCCGCACATGAGATTGACTATGAATTTGAAGATAATGCGGAACGGGATCAGTCACACAAGGACGTGACTGAAGACGCGACCCATCCAACGGAATCCCAGACAGAGGCAGCAGCCAGTCCGGACTCAGACCATGGTAGCCCCAAAACCGTGAACGATATCGCAGCACCCGAACAAGATGCAGGCGAATCTACTAAAGACGAGAGAGGTGCCCCTAGTCATGACAACAGGGACGAGCCGCAAAATCAGCAGGAGGCAGCACTTGAACATGAAGAAGATACTGAATTCGATGGCGTTGCAGCCGAAGACGTGACTGCGCCAGAGTATAGCGAAGATGTGGATGCTTCTGACCACAATGAAAAAGATCGTGAAGCAGAGCATGCTGGAAGTCAGGAAGAGACCGCCGCCTTCACGAGAGGTCCAGAATATGAAATTGCTCGAGATGCTGAGGGCACTGAAGACCATGAATACGACGAGGGCGAACCTGGCCCGGAAGCGTACAGCGAAGAAGGAACGGCGGCTGATACAGCTCATGCGAATTATCCGGCCACCAACGGAGGCCTAAACGGAAAGGCAGATGAATTCCCTACCATCACGGTACAGTATAAAGGGGATGAATTTCCTTTCTTCTCTGCCACTATCAACGGCTTCTTTACCGATATCTCGATTCTCGATGAGCCACTTGAGAGATTATTGGCTGGTTTCCGTAGTGAATTGGAAAATGAGATTGCCGACGATGATGACTTGATATTCCAGATCGACGAGCTTGGTCTGGAAATTGCAGAGGTAAGCATCGAGTAAATCTTTGGTCAACAACTGGCTAATCATGGAACAGGCAACGCAAGGCGAACTCATGACAAATGTCACGTTTCGTCAAATCTTGGAAATATTCGATCTTCTCGTCAAGAACCAAGATCCTGAAAGCTCACGGACGTTATATACTTATCTCTTTACTAAACCCAACACAGAAAAGCGCCTTGAGTCTCTCATTGAGAGTGCTACGGCAGGTAAGGGACTCGATGAGGTAATCCACCTCTTTGAGACTCCGATGAATGCTGTCACTGGAATGCTAGAAACCTCTGCAACGATTGACGGTATTCACGACGAGCTGGATGAATTCGACAGTCCCATTGATGAGGACCATCACGATGCGACGGATAGAGTAGCTGATGACCAATATCCCCAAGATGAGCATTTAGAAGATGAACAGCCGGAAGGCGAGCATTTCGAAGACGAACATCCTCTAGACGAGCAGCCGGAAGACGAGCAGCCGGAAGACGAGCAGCCGGAAGACGAGCAGCCGGAAGACGAGCATTTCGAAGACGAACATCCTCTAGACGAGCATCTTCAAGACGATGATCTTCTTCAAGACGAATCTACTCATCCGGACGAGGCTGCTCCCAAGGATCAAGGGGTGGCTGACTACGAAGCTGATGGCGAGGAAGCGGATGACCATGACGACCACCAGGTTACTGCCGAAACTCATAACGGGATACAACTTGATGCTCCCACTATTCAAGCAAACCTAGGAGCCACCGGTCAAACTGATACAGTGGCTGACCTGGATGGTCTTGAACGAAATGGTAAAATAACCTCGTCCTCTTCCAGTTACCTTTGTTGCTACTCCCCCAACTTTTGTCTTTGTCGCCCTTGCCTTGACAAGTATGTTGAAGATCACGAACGAGATGAAGCGGAATTTCGACGAATTCTCGAGAGCAACAAGGCAAAAGGACAAATCCCCAATCTTTCTTCACACAAACACACATACACACATTCTGATTCCAGTACAACCTTTCCGTTTAATAGGACTGACGAATTTTCTCCAGCACGTGCTGACAGTGAGATCGACCCCTTTGTCAACCTCGAGTTGGATGAGGATGCCGAGTTGAACGGCGATGTTGTTGACGAGGAAAAGACTGAGGCTGCAGTGGGGGTCTCTGTCGAGACGGATGAAGCCTGTGCACAGACTGTCGACATGACCACCACAACCACCACCCTTCAAGAAGAAGAGGAAGCAGCTTCTTTCCACGTCGACCTCGGTGCAACTTCCCCCCAAGCAGAGATGGCTAAAAAGGCCGTCTCTGGCGAGAATGATCTGGACGAAATCGACTGGAGGGACGAGCCTGATGCAGACGACCAAGAGCCAACCACTCCATCTGCCGCTGGTAAGCGTTCTCGTGGGGACGATGACGATGTCGGCGCAGAAGATGAACAAGGTACGGGACTAAGAGAGACGTCTCAAAGTGACAGTGACTGACTCTGTGTAGATGCCAAGCGTCGACGTCCTTGAACTACTACGCCCATAAACTAACCGCACTACCTGCCAAAATCCGACACCAACTCCTTCATCGTTACTAAGATAAACAGCTGCCTATAACAAGGTGCGACGAGGCTGTTGCAACGGCTGGCAAGGGGTTCTTTGGTCTTGGCCATCGCTCATTGTCATTATTGCAACATTGCTCTGGCGGTAAGAATTTATTTTCTGCCGAGAAATATACGATGGGCTACTGAGCCTCTTTAAAGGGACTCAAGGTAGGTCAGAAACGAACCCACAACAACTAATACTATAGGACGATGTGATCTCAAGCAGCTGATATCATCTCTCGAACCAAACTCTCTTCCCGGCCATTCAACGATATGGTCCTTTGTTTTTAGTACTCACCTGTTGGTGACGCAAGTGTCGATACCCTTCCCTTTCCCAAAATTAATAGTTAAGAAACCGAAATCCAAGATCTTGGCCGGTAAGAGGATTGGCTCTGTGTTGTATGGCTCATGGATGGAATGAGGCGTTGGTGGCTGGACTAGGGAAGCAACTCAAAGCTGTGAACGGTACTTGGAGTTGAGGTCATAGTGAATAGTCTAGGAGACCGAGACGGACAGTATTTCTGATGCGGATCTATGCTGTGGCTGGGGCCCATCGTAAAGGTACAATGCGGTGTTGGCATAATCCTATTATAGTAAGCAGTCTGAACCGAGATTTGATTAGGTGGTCATTCCAAGACTTTGGCGTAAGATTCTGGAGATCTTGTAGCCTGTTTTTACCACGAACACTTGAACATATCCCCAGATCTGGTGTGACTGAACAATTTGGTCTATGCTCTGATTGTATCTTGTAATCTGCGATGCCATTGTAGATTGGTCAAGCCAAGGTGCGCCACAGCCGAGGGATGAGGAGCTTTGATCAGTGGAAACTGGAAACAAAGCTCGAAACAACCCAATCGCGAGTTTTCATTAATAGTTACTACTTGGGAAGTGACTCAGTGTAGTACATCAGGTAGTTATGTTTTCATAGTACTTGGAGCGCCGAGACCTCTGTGGCATTGAAGGACGTCATTGATCCCTGTTTCAAGGTGTTGAGTCCGTTATGGGTTGATTAAGTTGAGCGCTAAGTGTGTCGATCAGGAACAAGTTGAGGCAATTCTGGCGGCCCATCTGAACGTGGGAAAATTAGATCTTTTTGGAGTCTTTTACGCCCTGATATTGCCGAAGTTTTGATTATATTTTATGTCTTTGTAGTAAGTTGTGCGAAAGAGAAAGAAAAGAAAAGGAAAAAAAGGCAAATCAAGCTCGAATGTGGCGTGCGGGAGGCGTTGTTACGTTGTTCTCGATCCATTGTCCGCAGGCGTCAACGGAGCTGAGCGAGGCACTACGAATTGCGGATGCTAAAAAAAACATATCTAAAAAAAATCGAGTACGGGCTGTTTCGAGTGCTGACGTGGACACCAGGACAGGTTTTAGCGGGACAAACTGGGAACTTCAACTGGATGGGGAGGGAGCAAGGGGGTTTGATAAGCCCCTTGAATCAATTAATGGGAAGCTCTAGATGGAAGTTGGCTTAGATGCTATGATACCTAGGTAGCCTTATGAGCACAAGGTACTGTATCTAGGATAGTGACCTGTTTTGTATTCTTCCTTGATGGCGTTAGGTAGATGATTGTTATTTGTTGTTTCAGTGGGGACAAAGTGATTGTGATACATATGGGGAAATCTCGTGCAGTGAGCTTCTGTCGCGCTGTAACGGTCCATGCCACCCCGTATGGATGCTTTAGTTCAGGGGTGAGCCGTTGATCGTGTTGTGCGTGTCTAAGCCTCGGTCTTGAGGAATTATTGAGCACCTTCCCTCAAATCAAATGCATCTATGCGTATCGGTATCAGCATCTGCCATCTCTCATTGTCAGTCAATTAGTGACAGTGCTAGGCTTCTTGACACTTGGGCCTGTCTGTGCACAGGTTTCGTAGATGGTTTGTTTTATCTACGCCTAGTCTCTCTTCCACTAAAATGAATGGATCGTGGAATGAAGTGTCGTCAGATGCAAAAGATTCATGTTACGGGATGGGCTAGAGCCAAGGGTCCCACCTCTTCCACTTCCAGGGCTTCTCCGGCTCCATCTTTAGAGGTCCCCCCTACTGTAACGCCAGGGCCATGGACCTGACGCCAGGGGGTGATGAATACATCCTTGTTCCCACTATTGGCGCCCTCCTTTGAAACCTGTTGAACTCTGCTGTACCTGACCCTGGAGACAATAGAAGGATACTTCGTGTCATGCCTTGGTCGGACTGAAACTCAAGTACCTTACTTTCACCATCTCACTCATTCTTGTCTCCACCGCTGGTTTTGTCCAAGTCTCCCACTATCCGTCCGTACCTGTGCTGTAGGCTGTCTGTAGCTTACTGTGCCCCCCCTGTCTGGTCTCGTCGGGTCTGATCTGGCCTCCCCAAACTTTGTCTCTCCCACCGGACACGAACCCGTCAACCTCCATACTATTGCCGCCTACTGACTGGTCTGTATCTCATCCCAACCATCCGCACTACAGTAGCCTCCTCCATTTTTACAATCCAGACAAGCTGTCCCTTTTCCACAAAGCCCCCCTGCCAACACCTTCGTTGCGCATCACGAGCTCTTCTTCTTGCGTAGTCCAAGACACAACCACAATCATACCTGACGCTCACGAATTTGACATTCGCTCGACGACTCGATACTTGAAACGATCTCTGGTGTCGCAAAACGCTTGCTTGCCGCAAACATCGCTAACCCCCTCCACCGTCGAGTCTCTACAATCGTCCACGAAACATCGCGACATTAACGACATATTCTTCTTGATAACGATTCAATAACGATCCTTTGATGCGTCAACGTTGGGCCTAGGCTCTTTTCATCAGTAACTCACTCGTTTCAACATTCGTTATAACTACAATCTGGTATCCCTCGCCGGGTGCGAGCCCTCGCCAACTGTGAACCGTCTTTGTTGTCCGATCTCGACTCATTGCGGCGTGTTCTGCCCAAACCTTATCTCGACGCAGCCCTTTGCTCTCCGCGCATTGGAAATATCAATAGGTAGCCGACCTGGTGCGCTTCGTCGCTGTCCTGCGCTCCATTAAGACACCATGATTGAAGACAAGTATGTCGTGTTCCACTCGATGTGGCTTACCTCCTGAATGGCCACCTCGATCGGGTCTTTGTCCAAGCCCGACTATCCCATATCCTTAGCGAAATACTGACATTGTCTCAAGATATATCGGTCTGGCTCTTGCCATGGCATCGGCTCTCGCTATTGGTAAGTTTTTCAAGCACAATCGCACGCGCCATGACTGACAATGTGCAGGAACAAGTTTTGTCATTACAAAAAAGGTTCGTCAGACATGCTTGCTACCCATGAGCCGTACCCTCGTCATTGTAGAGCGCTCAGCGCAATCTTTGGCATCTGACATGGTATTTGGAGCTGATCAGTTACTAGGGATTGATGCAAGCAGAAGAACGGCATGGCTTTGAAGGTGATGGTTTTGCATATCTCCGGAATCCCTTATGGTGGGCTGGTATCGCGACTCGTAAGTGCTACTCCACACCTCATTCTCTATACCGGCCATACTAATATCCTTGCAGTTGCTCTAGGAGAAGTCTGTAACTTCGCCGCATACGCTTTCGCCCCTGCCATCCTTGTTACTCCCCTTGGGGCTCTCAGCGTGCTCATTGGCGCTGTTCTTGGCTCATATTTCCTTAAAGAAGAGCTTGGTACGCTGGGCAAGCTAGGCAGTGCCATCTGCCTAATTGGTGCAGTCATCATTGTACTTCACGCGCCTCCAGATGAGGAGATCGAAACCGTCGACGAGATCCTACATTTGGCCATCCAGCCAGGTTCGTAACCGAAGAACCAAAGTGTGAAGGGGGAAATAAATGCTAACATGGTCCCTTAGGCTTTCTTTTGTATGCCTTCGCCGTTGTGGCTTTCGCCGTGTTCATGATATACAGGATTGCTCCGGTCTACGGAAAGAGAAACCCCATCATTTACCTTTCTATATGCTCTACCGTTGGGTCCATCTCTGTCATGTCTGTCAAGGCTTTTGGTATCGCGCTTAAGCTCAGCTTTGCGGGCCACAACCAATTCAGCCATCCTTCGACCTACGTTTTCATGATCTTGACAGCCGTCTGTATTCTGACTCAGATGAATTACTTTAACAAAGCTCTTGCCAGCTTCCCTACCAACATGTAAGCATTTGATCATCGACAACCCGCTGCTTAGAAGCTCTGCTAACAGCTGTGCCAGCGTTAACCCCCTGTACTATGTGACTTTCACCACTGCGACCCTCTGCGCCTCCTTTATCCTTTTCAGCGGCTTCAACACCAACGACCCCGTCAACACTCTCTCTTTGCTCTGTGGATTTTTAGTCACCTTCACTGGTGTCTACCTCCTCAATCTTTCCAGAGGTGACCCCCACGGTCAAAAGCTGAGCGTTGGGCGAGGAGGGAGCGATGCTACTGGCACCGACATGGTTTCTGGTATACAAACACGCCTGAGCATGCAGGCCAGGAGAAGTGGTGATCCTTCTCGACATAGCATCAGCAGCCAGCGCGGAGACCGTGAAGGTCTCATTAGAGCATACGACGAGGAGGAGGCAGCTGGGTTTGCTCTAACCGACTTGGCCGATGACAGTGACGATGACCTACGACACACCAATGGTAACGGCAAGGCGACTTACGGCAATAGCATCGAGCTTGACAACCGTCACAAATCAGGAGACCGATGATTAACCCTGCGGCGGTTTACGTAAAGTAACGACGGAGCAAAGAAGCCTTGGGTTACCCCCTAAGGAGAGTTTCGCAACGATATCTTGCATGTTTCATCATCTCAAACAGGCATTGTACATTTTCAAACCATTTGGCCGGCCATTTTTCTCGGAGTATGGGCAGCATCCATAGGCGGTACATCGTGCAACCAGGTGCTCTAATGTTGGTGTCGACTGTGTTTTCTCATCCATGGGGTCTGGACTTGGGACCAAACGAGATGTATTGATTGCTATTACTGGAGTATTACGGGCACACGGTCTTGGGCGGCGTTGGCGGATTTTGTATTGGGGCCACAGGCGCATCCTTGTTGTACGATAACTGCAGAACATGAACGACAGGAATCTTGCAAGTCAGGGCCGTTTGTACAGGTTTTCGGATTACGGGAAACATTTATACTAGGCGATACAAAGGGAGCTCATGCGGGGTTTCTTGCCACATTTTCCAGGTCATGAACGTTTGGGTGTTGTAGACCTATTACTAAACCCACGGGGCTATTTCTAGGGTTGGGGAAGCCATGTTTGAATTCCACCAAGCAAGAGATGGGGGAAAGCCCGAGGCTGCTTCTTATAGACCAAAACTTATTATGACATGAGAACACAGTCTGCATCACTGTGATGCCGTGCATGCAAATGAATGTAGCCGTATCTTTTCAAGGCAAGCTGCTTCATTTAGATAAGATCTTGATAACGAATATTTCGGTTCATCCATGTTTCCTTAGTCATCAAAACGGGACCAGCCCCAAGAGTACCATAAGAAATGACGGCTTTAGACCAGGTGACAGAAAACCTTAGGCAGCTTTAGTCTAAAATATAGTGTTGACTTACCTGATTTTTATTGTCTCCCGGTCTGCGGTCAAATCTGATGACACCGTAGCCGACCAACCGAGTACACATGTCTACGATGGAACATTCACCATTCGATGGGCATTTGTGAAGACGATAAGACGAACGAACTGGCAAAGGTTGGCAATCGAAAGGTTGGTAGACATAAGACACGGTGATAGAACGTGTCGTCATAATCTTGGGGTCTCATTTTTTCTCTTTTATGCATTGCCTACCATTACAAGCAAGAATGAAACCGTCCGTGCCCTTAGCAGATGCAAATGATCAATTGACGCCTGAGTAGACCTCCGTCCCTCATCCCACGGATCCATCTTTCCTTCATCAGGTTTTGGAGGCTTTCCCTAGCCCAGTGGTTTCAACACTTTATTGCTCGACAGCCTGGACCTCATCACCACCCTCCTCCTCAGCGACGCGAGCGTCCTGAGCAGCCTGAGCAGCCTGGGCGGCCTTAGCGCCGTAGTCCTGGCTGACAGGCTGGAGAACAGCCTGCTCCTCCTTGGGCTCGATAATGGTGACAGCATCAGGGAGAGTCTTCTGGGGGCCGGCCTTGCCCTCGGGGTCGGAACCTCGCATGATCTTGACCTTGATACCCAAGACACCCTGGCGGAGGAGAACGTGACGGGTAGCGTGGTCAATGAAGTCCTTGGCGGGCTGACCAGAGTGGATCATGAAGCCGTCGGTGAACTTCATGGACTTGGCACGGGCAGCACGGAGCTTACCAGAGACAACAACCTCACAACCCTTGGCACCAGACTCCATGATGAAACGGAGGACACCATAGCAGGCACGTCGAACGGCGAGACCGTTGAGGAGCTTGTATCGGAGGGACTCGCACTGAGCGACGGCGGAGAGACCACGGTTTTGGACCTTGGCGGCGTAGAGGGAGACGGAGTTCTCGGGGAACTTGAATCGCTTCTGGATGAGCGAGGTGAGCTCGCGAATGCGGCGGCCCTGCTCACCGAGGACCTCCTGGGTGTGGGTGGCTCGGATGATGATGTCGGTAACGGTGGGGGTGACGCGGACCTCGACGCCGGAGTAACCCTCCTCAGCGAGCTCGCGCTGGAAGAACTCGTTGAGCTCGGCGTAGAAGACACCGTCGGCGACGAACTTTCTCCTCTTGGAGCTGTGAGAGCAAAACAGTTAGCCAAGGTTCGATTCGTCGATGTTGAATATGTTGGTTTGGCGAGGGGTTGACGAGAGTGATGATGGCTTCGCTTCGAACGAGACAGAGACGGCGCATTAACTCACATTTGAGATCCGGGGTGAGCCATCTTGAAAAAAAGGACTTGTGTTGTCGGGACTTGACTTGGTGTCTTGTCTTGAGTCTGTTGACGAGCTGAGGGTTGGCGGGCTGAAGAGAAAGATTCGAGATTCGCGATCCTGGGTGGATTTCGAGCCTCACTGCACTCACAAATGTTGGCTCTTCGCTCAATTTTTTGGTGTGTGGTTGAGCCCTAAATCTGGCAAGCGGGCTCCTGGAACGCACATTCCCTTTGAGAGCGGGGCCTACCTTACCCACTCCAGGTGGGTCGAGGCAAAGTACGTACCGTGAGGCCGGCTGTCGGAAAAACTAATTCACCAAACTGGGGTTCGTGCTGGCATACATGGGGAAAGCGCTTGGGCCACCTCATGCCTCTGACGTCGGGGTTTCTGTGTTAGCTGACAATGCTGAGCCCCTCCTGCCCCGACTGCCTGACTGATTGCCAGGTGGGCATGGCTCGTGATGATGAGCTTGTCTTGGTTTCCTAACCTAAACTTGACCATTGCCTCAAAGTCAAGGCTGAAGCTTGACTCGACGCGGCCTTTGCTTTGCTGTTGTTCTATTGCTCTTGGACTTTAAATGGCGATGAACATGTCCGACTCTGTCCCATAATATCTGTTCTCTGGTTGCCTTAGTACACCTGCTCCCTCGATTTCCGGCGGCCCCGCGATACCGAGCTACTTCAACATTACCACAAACTCTTTGAGAAATCGGTTACGCCAAAACACGAACCGCTATATCCGAATCCCAATTTTGACCCGATAGCTTGCTGGGTTCGTGACCCTTTCCATTGCCAATAACCAGCAAGCGGCGAACTTGCGGTGGGCATAACGAGTTACCAGGATGGAGACCCGAAAGGTACGCACGATCGCTTGTTTCTGGTCCCTTTGCTTCCAAGATTCTAGCGTCGATATACCGCTCTGCACTTCACTCCAAGTTCCTGACATCAAATAGATCATCGAGGGCGTTCAGGGTATCTACGGTGGCCAGACTACCCATGGCACTTTGCGACTGACCGACTTCCACCTGGTATTCTGCGCACCCATCGATCAGTCAGGCAATCCTCCAGAAGATCCTTCCCAGAAGCCAAAGGTCCGCGAGAGATGGATTCCATTTCCTATGCTATGCTATTGCGCAATCCGGCCCGTCCCACCTGGATCTCGCCAGGCGCCATCTATCCGTATGCGATGTCGTGATTTTACTTTTGTGACGTTCAACTTCACCGACAGCGAAATCGCGCGCGAAGCCTTCGATTTTGTCAAATCTCGAACTTGCAAATTGGGGACAGTGGAGAAGCTTTATGCTTTCAACCACAAACCCCTTAAGTTTGAGAGGGAGGTTGGCGGCTGGTCCTTCTACGATCCAAAAGCTGAATTCAAACGGCAGGGAATTAGCGAGAAGCTACCTGACAAAGGCTGGAGGATTACTCATATCAACAAGGACTATACATTCTGCGACACTTATCCAGCATTCCTGGTTGTTCCATCCAAAATCTCTGATAATGTCCTTAAATATGCAAAGGACTTCCGCTCGAGAAATCGTGTGCCTGCACTGTCATACATACACCCTATCAACAACTGCACCATTACTCGAAGTTCTCAGCCACTTTCTGGCATCACAAGAAAGACTAACGTTCAAGACGAAAAATTAGTAGCTGCATCATTCAATGCGCTGATGCCATCGGGCTCTGAAGACACAACACCTCTCTCGAGTCAAGCTGATGTGTCTCTTGGGGACTCCTCATTGGAATCGGAGCTTTCAGAGACAGAACGTTATGAAGATGAGCTCATTTCCAAGTCTGCTGCTGTATATGATGCCTCTGGAAAACGCCAGGTATATGGAGCACAGCAGAGTAACTTGATTGTGGATGCCCGTCCGACCATCAATGCTATGGTTAACCAAGTTCAGGGTATGGGCTCAGAGAACATGGACAAGTACAAGTTCGCGCGGAAAATATTCCTTAGTATTGAGAATATCCACGTCATGCGAAGCTCTCTCAACAAGGTTGTTGATGCTCTCAAAGATGCCGACATCTCACCTCTACCGCCAAACAGAGAGCTACTTCACCAGAGCAACTGGTTACGGCATATACATGATGTTATGGATGGCTCAGCTATTATCGCTAGGCAAATTGGTATCAATCACTCGCACGTCCTCATCCACTGCTCCGATGGCTGGGACCGTACAAGTCAACTAAGTGCTTTGGCTCAAATTATGCTGGACCCTTACTTCCGCACCATTGAAGGTTTCATAGTGCTTGTAGAGAAGGATTGGCTTTCATTCGGACACATGTTTAGGCTGCGATCTGGTCACTTGAACCATGAGGATTGGTTTTCGGTGCAGAAGGACGCATTCGCCGGTGCAAAGGTACAGCCGGGAGAGAATGACGGGCGAGGCGATGCATTTCAGAATGTGTTGAGTGGCGCGAAGCGTTTCTTCAACCAGAATAAAGACGACCCGGACTTGGCTGCAGTCAGTGAAACAGCCCCTGGGAAGGTCGTCGACGACGAAGCCACCAGTCCAAAGATGGTCAGTCCTGTCTTTCATCAGTTCCTCGACTGCACTTATCAGCTTCTTCGCCAAAACAAGACTCGCTTTGAGTATAATGAGCGTTTTCTACGCCGTCTCCTTTACCATTTGTACTCTTGTCAGTACGGGACATTCCTGTTCAACTCCGAGAAACAGAGAAAAGACGCCCGAGCTGCAGAACGCACATCTTCGGTTTGGGATTACTTCCTCTGTCGACGAGCTGAGTTCACGAACCCGGATTACGACGCCAGCATCGACGACCATGTTAAGGGACAGGAGCGAATCCTTCTACCGCGGCTCAAGGAGATCAGATGGTGGCATCAGCTATTCGGAAGAACCGAGGATGAGATGAATGGTGGTCTGAATGCTGCAGCAGCAGCCGAGACAGATCGGCAAACCGCCATATCAAATCTACAGTATCCCAGTGTCATTCAGGCAGATGCTGATCCAAGAGCATCAACCTCAAGCTCCAAATCAGAGCCTCCATCGGTCCTTACTGGTGTTGAATCTGCACATGAGACACTAACTCCTAAACCACGGCAGACGCCAACTGAACGAAGCGCATCCACTGAGTCCAGTGGTAATGCCTTCACCACTATTCGAAACGGTATCGCAGGTCTCAATCTAAGCAAGGGAATGCTGGGACCGCTCACCAACACTGCCGAGCCAGCATCGTCCTCAAGTTCAGCTCCTGCCCCTACTCGCAGTGACCAGGAGCTGAGTGAGATGGCATAGAAGGTCATGTTTCCAGATTTGGATCCTGGCCCCTATTTGATCGTTGAGACCGATAAAACTGCACATTATTACTGTTCCTGGCCGCACACTCTGGCTGCACCCCCAATTTTGACAGAGCACATCCAGCAGCGTGACTTCGAGTCTTCGGACTTAAGCTATGGAATTATCGCTGGTAGCCTACGACCGAATGCAGAATTGGAGGTTTTATGTCACCTTCCAGGCCTCAGGCAACATGATCCCACAGTGTGCCTCGAGACGGTACTACTAAGGTCAGATGAGAAGGGTGCGGCTATGAAGTCTGAATCATAAGTGCATGTATTTGGGTTTCGTATATTTGGACTTTTGTATTTGACTGCACGCCAGCTTCCGTTAACGTTCTTGTTGGTGTTAGAAGCGGCATCTTGGGCTCATAGCTCTGGCGTTTAACTTGGGTGGTGAGATCATTGCGAGCTTGTGCGGACCATGCTGCGCACGAGTATCGATGGGTTAGATCACAGTAGATTCCCCTAGGGCTCTCTTAATTATATAGCATAGCATACCACCACGCCTTCTGCTCAATTCAATTGTTCAGTATCTGGCTTACATGTTTTCTTCATTTTTGTCTATCTCGTATAGTCATCCCAGCTGTGGAAACGTCCTTGTTTATACATTGAATCACAACCACTTGACTTCATCATTCTCAACCCGTCTTGATTTGTGTCGTCTCTTTCATTCGCGTTCTTCTATTTTATTCAGAACTCTGGACCACATTACAGGAAGACCTCAAGGTTGATCTCGAGAGTGCTAACAGGGTATCTGTCAAATGTCAGTGTCAATTATTTCAAAGATGGTTGGTGGCCTGGGCGACTTACTTCAAATCAAACTTCTCCAACACAGTAGGATGCAAGATACCGAACTCGCCAATTCGCCTTTCCTTTCCGCCGATACGGAGATATACGGATGCAGCATGGCCAGCGAAAAAGGTAGCATCATCGAGCTCCTCAATCCAGTAGCCGTCAGGCTTGCTGGGGTTCTCCTTGACCTCAAAATCAACACTCTTGCCAGTTAAACCCTCCTCATGTGTGACGAAGGCAGTACGCAGCATAAGCAGTACGCGATCAAGAAGACCGTGGACAATCTCGAAACCACTGGTTCGACCGTACCAAGCGGCGGCAAAGTGTCGCTCATTACGAGCCTTTCGCTCCAGAGACTCGTCCTTAAAGACAACATCTGAGACCTCGAAGATCTTCATGGGCACGCTGTGGCTCTTGTTCTCGCGAATAGTCTTGAGAAGACCAGGCAGAAGGCTTGATCGCACGACCTGATACTCAGCGGTCTTGGGGTTGGCAAGACGCACAACGGTGTTACCATCGTCCTTGCGGTTCAGCCATGCAAAGTTTTCATCGTGACTGCACAGGATTAGTGGCATAACCTCACTCCAGCCAGCAACAGCGGTCTCAACTCGGATGATATCGCTGAGCTTGTTGATTAGCAGGGGAGCGCCGACGGTGGCACTTCGTGATGGAGCGGTGCGAGGAAGGTTGTTGTATCCATAGCATACAGCAAGATCTTCCATGACATCGCACTGGTGAAGGACATCAGCTCGGGTCGGGGGGATAGCAACCTCGAGAATATTTGAGTCTTTTGATGAGGGAGTGGAGGTGTAGGCCATCTTGGAGAGAAGCTTGCACAAGCTCTCGGGGGACTCGTTCAACCCTGTGCAGCTGTTGAGGTAGTCAATCTCAACCTCAGCAACTCTAGGCTTCAAATTGGGTGTGACACGGGTTTGGTTGTTGTGGTCGGAGTTGATCTGAACAGGCTCGACAGTGAAAGGTTCCGAACAGTACATGGAGAACATGGTGACCATCATATCTGTGACAATGTCGAGCTTGGTCATATCTGTAGCCGTAATCTCAATGAATACGTTGGTAGTATCTAGTGTGATCTTGGAGTGGTCGCCGTTGATAATAGGAGGAAGGGAGCAAACAACGCGGTTAGAGTCATAGATGGCAGGGTAGACTGGCGAGTCCCGGATGATGTGGAGGAAACGACCCAGGTGTTTGTCGTTCTCGTAAAAGTTCATCAATTCAGCAGAGTCCATCTCTTTGGTCTGGTTCAGGGGAATGAACTTGATGTCCTTGGGGGGTAGAGCCTCGTAGGTGAAAGGACCCTTGATAGTGTCATAATCGTGTGTGCCAATGGAAACCAGGGTTCGGTTTCGGGCAAGGTTCTGGTGAAGCTTATCTTGTAGAGAAATGAAGGACTCGTATCGATTCTTGTCAAACTTGATGTTGCGGAGGATAGCACCAGAGACGTATGGTCGGACCTGATCAGCCTCGGGCTTGACGGTGATAGACTCTAGCTTGCCGCTTGAAGGCTCGACAAGACGGTAGTTGGGGGGTTGCTCCTTGCCACGGAAGACATTGAGATTGTTGACGATACCCTCGAAGCAAAGCATGTCATATCGGTTGGCCGGGATTTCAATCTTGAGCTGGGGAGGCTCCTGCTCGCCGTTGACAATGGGACGCTCATCGCTCTCGGTGTCCTCGTCAAGCTCAATGCCAAATTCAAAGCAGAGATCCTCAAACTCCTCGGTCGTGAATCTGTTTGAAAGGCAAAAATCTTTGTCAGTGAATGTATATATGACTTGGGCGCGAAGCCTGAGAGCTTGGCTCTTTGGTGGGGGTTTAAGAAGGAGGGGCATTCGCACTTTTGACCGAGGGCTTCGTAAAGCCTGTACTTGTCAACGGAGATGGTAGGCATGGTGAAGCGTAGCCTCGAGCCTGCTTTAGTAAGTTATCCTTGTCTCGAGGAGATAATGGCAAAGGGGAGGCTTCCGTCGAGCGTTGGACGGGGATTCGGGCGTGGATTGCACTGAGTCACAGGAAATTTTGGGGATGTCGTTGTTGCATGCTACTGTGAGCAAGTGGGATATGCTACTGGGGTACGCTGGAGAGTGCAGTGTTGTGGTGCGCTGAGACGGTACCCCTCTAGCTGGCGCGTTTGGCGGGGTAATATCACGGATCATCTATACTCCAGTACCGAACAATGCTATCCATTATGACACATGCAGTCTGTATAACATTGATACCTAAGTACCTAGACAGGTGGGGGCCAAAAAAAAATAGGGAATTGTTATGGGTGACAGAATAACGTGGGAGCGTTTTCTCGCCAGTAATCGCGTACGAGTGGTCAGCTAATTTTATCGAGAAGCTTTAACGTGAGCTCAGAATCCCTATTTTTTTGGCCCCACCTGCTAGACTCAAGGGCACCATAAGAAATGGCGACTTCCATTAGACCAGGTGACAGAAATGCTTAGGCAGCTTTAGTATAAAACTAGGCGTTCGTTACCTAATATTTATTCAACCCCCAGTTCAATCGTCAAATCTTCTGACACGCTGTAGCTAAAATACTTATTGGCAAACCCGTCGATCAATTGCGATCCCAGCTTTATGGCTGGACTTTAATATTACAAACTGCAACGAGCGTTTGCCACCTTAGGAATCGGATATATAGAGGTGGCCGTCAAATAATGGATTATTATCTCAAGTATGCCTCAAGCCCTAAAACAACATAATCTACGTGCTAAAAATTAAATATAGGATCAGCCTACACTGGGCCGGGAATGGTGGTATGGCTCTGAGCTTTGACAGCCCAGGGCATGGCAGTGACTTCGGAAGTGATTGCTATCAAGATTGAAGCCAATATGGGATACAGACAATCCTCTTGATGTTCTATTATACCTTACGTCTGACTACAGGTTCGGAAATCTAGGTACGCAGGTACGTTAATTGCATGAAAACGAACAAATCGGACAATGACGATATCAATCTTGGCCTTGGCAATATATACAAAATACATGTTTCCATCCATGTTAAAGCCACATTGTATCTGAAGCGTGTTTGACTGGAGGTAAGCTTGCCCCTCAAACCCCCATCGAAGTCCTGTGCAAGCCTTGGGGTGACATAGCAGTTGAACTTTAGAACAAGTGACAAAAATGTTGAGGGAAGATTAGTATAAGTTATGATGGAGCTTTACCTATTCATTTTCTGACTCTCAGCCTAGACGGCCAAGTCTTTCGACATCCCCTAGGCAAGGAAATGAGGAGCGAATTTGACCCCACTTCAGCCACACCTGCGTGATGGTATCCGTAGCTCCGGCCCCCCTAGGATCGTATGTAACAGGTAGCAAGGGCAGTTCCAGTACCTCCATGCCTGGGCTTCGTGGGTTAGTACCTAACGGTAAGGTAGCCGCACGCCCAGCCCCCAGGCCAGTTGAGACGCCCAGTTGCCCCTCTCCCAAATAGCGTTCCTCACAGGGCCTCTGTCACTGAACAACTCTATCCATGATGCACCAGCCTCAACTTCCCTGTAGCCCAGTTCATCAGGCAAATATCTAGCTCCCACTCCACATTCTCCGTCTCCCTCCCTCATCTATTACTACTGATTCTACTATTCACATGCCCACATCCCAAATCTCGACGACCCTGCCCTGTTAGTATAGGCTACGACATTGACCTTTGACTCTGCATCGCTGAACCACCGATTTTTCTCCGCGCTGAGCGACTCATCCCTGCGTGGCTTTGTCTCTGGCTCTCCTCTTTCAGCCAAAAATCGTGTGTTGGAACTCCGCGCAAATCATTGCATCACCCACCAGCACCAGCCGCTACCAGTAACCACTTACCACTACCACACGCGATCCACCCGCAATCGTCCACCTTCTTCCTCCCTCCCTCCTAAAGATCATCTCGACTCTACTTCGACGCCGACGCTCATTTTCTTGATAAATCTGCGATATTACCGCCCCGCTCGCCATGGCTGACGCGCCCAACTCTGGCGATGAGCTGTACCCTATCGCCGTCCTTATTGATGAGCTAAAGGTATGCCAGGTTTGGCGGTGACGCCACGCTACAAACCCAGCACTTGTTCTGCTCTCCTCCATCTTATCGACGACAACACCTAGCTACTCGTTACTGACAATCTATTCTTCGCCAGCACGATGATGTTTTGCTCCGCCTTAACGCCATCCACCGTCTCTCGACCATTGCCCTTGCTCTCGGCGCTGAACGAACTCGTGAGGAGCTCATCCCCTTCCTCGATGGTCAGTCTTCGATTTAGCTCTCCCGGTCCATCAACATGCGATGAAGGCAGTGGCACATGCTAACCGCGCTACTATACAGAGTCCGTGGAGGATGAAGATGAGGTCCTTGTTGCCCTGAGCGAAGAGCTTGGCGGCTTTGTCGAGTATGTCGGCGGCTCCCAGTGGGGTCATGTCCTGTTGTCTCCCCTCGAGAACCTCGCAGCTATCGAGGAGCCCGTAGTTCGCGACAAGGTAAAATTACAACTCTTTGATCATTCTCGTCATTCATGCTGATTGGTATTCTAGGCCGTCGAGTCCCTGAACAAGATTTGCTCTGAGCTTTCGCCCCAGCAAGTTGAGGAGTACTTCATTCCCCTCACAATCCGCCTGGCCAAGGCCGATTGGTTCACATCAAAGGTTTCAGGGTGCGGCCTCTTCACGACTCCTTACAACAAGGTCTCCCCACCCGTTCAAGAGCAGCTGCGCCAGCAGTTCGGCTTGTTGGTTCACGATGAGACACCTATGGTCCGCCGTCAGGCCGCCACCAACCTCGCCAAGTTCACCAAGGAAATGCCCGCTACCATCGTCGTCGACGAAATGATACCCCTCTTCCAACACCTCGCACAAGACGATCAGGATAGCGTCCGATTACTCACGGTCGAGGTCCTCATCTCCATCGCTGAGGCAGTTCCCAAAGAACAGCAAGCCAGCCACGGCGTTCTGCTGACAGCTCTGCGTAATTTGATAGAGGATAAGAGCTGGAGAGTCCGCTACATGATTGCGGATCGTTTCGAAAAGGTCTGTAGTGTCTGCAAGATATTAGACCACGCTGTGCTAACTTTGTGCAGATTGCCAAGGCCGTTGACGAGGAAGTTGTCTCGAGGGACCTCGTTCCTGCTTTTGTAAAGCTCCTCAAGGACAACGAGGCCGAGGTGCGAACTGCCATTGCTGGTCAGATTCCCGGCTTCTGCGCTCTTGTCGACCACAACGTTCTTCTCAACGATATCATGGGTAGCATCGAGGATCTCGTCTCGGACACATCTCAACATGTCCGCGCTGCCCTTGGTACCCAGATTAGCGGCTTGGCCCCCATTCTTGGAAAGCAAGAGTATGCTAATTGTTGACTACAACTTCTGAATCCAATACTGATCTCCGTTGCAGAACCATTGATCACCTTCTCCCCATGTTTCTACAGATGCTCAAGGACGAGTTTCCGGAGGTTAGGCTCCACATCATCTCAAAGCTTGAGCTCGTCAACCAAGGTAAGCAGCAAGACTCGAGGCCGTAAGATATCAGGCTGACATGCTGTAGTCATTGGAATCGACCTCCTTTCACAGTCGCTTCTTCCCGCAATCGTACAACTCGCTGAGGATAAGCAATGGCGAGTACGACTTGCCATTATTGAGTACATTCCTCTCCTGGCTAGCCAACTCGGTGTCCAATTCTTCGATGAGAAGCTTAGCAACTTGTGCATGGGCTGGCTGGGAGATACCGTCTTCTCCATTCGTGAGGCGGCTACTCACAACCTGAAGAAGCTCACTGAGGTTTTCGGCGTTGAGTGGGCCAGCGAGGCTATCATCCCTAAGGTTATGGCTATGGGTAACCACCCCAACTACCTTTACAGGATGACCACCTGCTTCGCTATCTCGGTAATTATTGTGCCCTTTTCCGTATGGGATGTAACTCCTGACTAACTTGGCTTGTAGACATTGGCGAGTGTGGTGAGCATGGATGTGATCGCCAAGTCAATTCTGCCTATGCTCGACAAGCTGGTCTCCGATGACATTCCCAACATCCGCTTCAACGTGGCCAAAACATATCGCGTCCTTATCAATGTCCTCCGACGTCTGCCTGACGAGGGTACCCTGTACGATCTGGAGAAGCAAGGCAACGAGATCACACCGTCGCCACGGGGCTCGGAGTTGATTCAACAACGAGTTGTTCCTAACCTGGAGAAGCTGCAGAAGGACGACGATGTGGATGTGCGATACTTTGCGACGACAGCAGCGGCCGAGATCTCGGGACCTATTGCTGGCGGAGAGCCTATGAATACATCGCCATAGATGAGAGACGTAATGAAGCAATAATTATTGTCAAGACAGATTTTGTCTGCTGTTTTTTGTTTGTTTCGTCTATATCGCCACTGGAAGAGAGAAAGACAGCCAAGAGTTCATGAAGTCGTATGTTGCATATTAGAAATCGCTGTTTGGGGCTGGGTATTACTAGCCAAGGAGGGTATATTCTACAAGAGACACGATTAAAAAGAAACTTGTTGCAAACCCTCGACTGGAGCGAAGGACGCAGCACAAATGAAGCGCTGAGGCCAGAACGGAAAGCAGGAATAGTGCAAGCATCAAGACAAGTCAAAAAACCACTGTATGATACGAGAGGAGCCATCAAAAGTGAAAGATACTGACTGCTCAAAATTAGATGCTGAGACTAGCACGGAGCAACTAGATTAGGGGTAAATTGCTGTTTCTTTTTTATTTTCGCTGTCGATCATGCCGCATCCAAGATCCGGGTTCACGTATCTATACTCTACGGAAACAGAGCGTACTGATGGTTTGTCCCTTATGACCGCCAAAACTGAAAGATCGATATTCCACCCTGCCAACAACTTCAAACCCTTGGCTGTCGGACTTTTCAACCCAGCCTCTCAACTCGGTTTCGGTCCAGTTGCAGCTTGTCACCAGAAAGATGCCGCCCTTACGAACAAGCGGCAGTACACGTTCACAATAACATTCGCACAATCGTCTTCCTTGGGCATCCTTCTCGTCACTCAGGGATATAGCGTCGAACGTGCCCTTGTCGAGCACCACGTCCCAGCCTTCTGCCTGCTCGCCGTTGAGTACAGGGTCGTAGGACCCAGCTATCAGGTCCCACTCTTCAAACTCAACTGGCGTTTGGAGATCATTATTGGTAGTTGTGATTTGTCTCGCCAGTGCGATACTCTTAGGACTGTAATCAACGCCCAGAGCGCGCGCAGACCAGTCTTCCTCGCGAAGGGAGAAGAGCAGAGAACCATTCCCGCAGCCGAGATCCAGGAATGTAGTGTTTTGATGGGAAAGAACAGGAGAGTCTGGGTCAGAGGGATCAAGTAGCCCATCCAAGAACTCGAGGATCTTTGCTTCAGCATCCGAATCGTCGAACCAGACGGTTCCGATGTCGGAGGGATCAGCCGTATGGTTTGTGATTTCGTTGGTGTAGAGGTCATCCCAACTGGAGGGGCAGAATGTTAGTTACCCTGTTGCAGAGTATGATGGAGGTGGAGCGGATGGGGAGTACGGACTATTGTTTTGTACCGAGCTTTGAGGGCTCAAGATGTTGGGGCTTCTCGTTGGATGCCATTGCTAATGAACTTTTGTAGAGGGTAAACCTATAAAGAAACCCTTCGCCTTGGATGTGAAGCTATTCAGATTGATTGGCAAGGTACCTAATGATGGGATATTTTGTGGTGGGGGATTGACAGTATGTCTGGAAATGGTAGGCGGTGAACGCGGGGTAACTGAATGGCAACTAACAGTCTGAGTACTTCATGCAACTAAGACATTTCCCTAACTTTGGATGACAGATGTAGGAGATCGTAAGACAATATGACCGTTTTAAATGAGTGTGTACCCAGTACATGTGTGTAATCCTTATGAATGTCTAATTAAGTACCCTACACGAAAAACACCCAGTAGTGAAGAAAGAAATCAGAGAAGGTTCAAACTTGGGTAAGTACTGTGTATTCTTGTTGGAACGCCTGCGCAGGAATCCCATGCATGATTTCAATGGCATAAAAGTTGCGGCTAGTGGCCTTTTGAAGGATTGGCTCATTACTGGACATACATGTCTATATATATAAACCTATCTAGGATAGTACAAAGTATCCAGTATTTCTGGGCGTCCAGGGCCCCCTGCCACGTCCATTTGAAGTATGATATGACAACATAAGGACTCTTTGGCGAGGGAAAGTGTCATCCAGCGCAATCCAGTTCACCAGGCGGATCGGATGGATTTAAGTGAGCAGAGCAGGGTTATCACATCCCCACTCCGATGCTGCTCTTTTTCGTTCCACGAGACAAGTGGCTGATAGCCATCCCTTAAAATGAATCGTATCGTTCGATCATCATGAATACCATGTTCCTGATACCAGACCGCAAAATCACGCAAGAATTCCAAACACCAGGCCCCGTTTAAGTTAAAAAATCCGTCAAGACGAATGCCCAAAAGAGCACCAGCAAAGCCCCATAAGCAGTGTACATGCAAGAAACAGAACCGTAGATCAAGCTTAGTAGAATGACTCGACCATGGTGTCCTTCATGCTAGTGTTGATATTGCTGGGACCCTGGCCCTCACCGAGACGGAAGACGCTCTCGATGACGCTGAGCTCAGTGGCGGTGGTATCGAGACCTGTAACGGCAAGCCAGTCGTTGACGACCATTCCGGCGCCGACGACGTTGGAACCACGGTTGACACTACCGGCGACGAGGGGAACCTGGAGCAAGCTGGACAGTTCGTCCTGGTCCTGAATGGGAGTCTTGGGATGCACGAGACCACCCTGGTTGGAGAGGCTCATGTAGCTGCCTACTAGAACATTGTCGGCGACAGTCTGTCGGAACACCTCGACACCAAGAACATCGGCAATGATTTCTTCTGTTTCACGCTCCAGATCGGGATGGACTAGGGCGATATGATCATTTGAGACAATAACGTTTCCAAGGGCGGACAGGCGCTCCTCGATGCGCTGAATGCGGACGGAGTCAGGCAGCGAATTGCGCAGGTGCTGCAGCTCTTGGTCGGTTGTGGTCGTAGGGACGAGAAGGCCCTTTCGGTTGCCGGCGGTCAAGCGGCCGATGATGCGAGTACCCGCGATGGTGGTGCGAACAGTAGGAACGATATCTTGGAGTTCTGCCTCGAAGACGCTGGAGAGCATTAGTATGAAGCTCCAAGCATGAGAAAAAGAATTCAAGATTTACCTGTAGAAGTTCTCGCTAGCGCCGAGGGCAACAAGAGCATAAGAGTTGGTCAAGGTGGCAAAGACTCCGACCCTAACAATAACGTGTTAGCCAATGTTGCTTTCAATGTGTATTAAGCCTCTCCTCTCGCAGACAATCATCGCCCATAGTGAGATGCGCCGCATCTAGAAAAATGCGAAAGAAAGGCGGGGGCGGGGTTCTCGAGGCACAGAGAACGAGAGCTTGAAGACAACGAAGGGATTTACATACTCGTTAGAGTTCTCGAATTGAGCACGGACGGCCATTATTGCTGTATTTTTCTGAGTCGTGTAGGCTGTAGAGTCTAGAATGTTTAAGGTAGAAAGGTGAATGTGGTGAAGTTGTCGCGATGTAGGAAGCAAGAGTGGATGTTTTGGTGGTGGCAGGTTTTTTTTCTCTCTGGTCTATGTCTTCTAAGAGCTCTTTATGTAATGAATGGGTTTTGGCTTAAAAATGAAAGTCCTCAAGTATGGTGGAGCTTAAAGTCTAGGTTGGCTCCGCTGAAGCCAGGTACCTAAGTACCTAAGGTGCAATTACCTTACCTGCTGTAAACTTGCCCAAACTACAGTGGTTAAAAAATGGTCTGAAAGCAGTAACAAGCACAATGACTCACCTTCACCTACAAAATTACTACCGAAAAAAAATCGCCACTATGGGGAATAATAGGCTTGCGCAGGCTGGGCAGGACCCTTCTATGCATGCATCTACTGTATGAACTATGACTCTTCCAATTAGGAAATGACTCCTTGACCGTTGACTAAGCTGCCCGCTGCTAATAATTATCATCAGCTCTGTCCGTAAGTATACGCTATTCCCGACGGTGATTCAGCCCTAGCTACACTAGGTAGATACTATAGCCAGTACTTTGACTCATATTGAATCAAGTCCAGAAGAGGCAAGTCATCTCATTATCGACTAATATGCTCAAGAAGTCGAGATGCTTAACACCGACAACAGCGCACATGACCTATAGTAGAAAATAAGGTCTTCATTGATTGCCATGCACTATACGTATATCGCCTTTTCACACTTCTTCTCTTCTCATCCTCGAATGATGTAAGTATGATCCAGAGTCCTCTTGTGGTTGACTCGTAGCTTGAATTCTTATATATGCGGACAGATGATAACATAAAATCCCTGCGGCATCTTGAACTGCTCATCTCAACTCGTCGGCAAACATACATGCAGAACAAAACAAAGGTCCACACCCTCATAATCCCCTATCGTGTCGTTCGTGATCCTTTGTACCGCCTAGGTCATGTTGCCATGCCCGGTCTGGCTTCCCTGAGAACCCTTAGGCTCCTCTCACAGGCTATGTATTGTCTTTGGATGCCCTCGCCATTGTTACGCCAGCTCGGTGGCGCAAACTACCGTCCCCTCGTTAAAGCCGTGTTTCTACTCCATAGCTCTTCTGAATCATAAGGTCCAGATAGGTGCCTTCATCAACACCTGTCTTCCTCGCACTTCCAACGCCATGAATCCCGCGAATCGCACCCTGTTAGAATCCTTCGGCAGGACCGCTACAAAAGTGTCCTTGTCAGTATCCGTCCTTGTGCTCTTCGAAGCGTCATTGCCCTCCCCGCTCTCAAGCAGGGTTGCTTTATTCAACGTACCAATCTTGACCTTGCCGCTCTTTTCATCGTCACCATCCTTGATGTCACCATCACCCTGGCCCTTCTGAGCTTCCAACTCAGGCAGCGCCGCCTTCTCGACCTCCATCACATGAGGCTGAACCACTTCTCCGGGTAGCGGGTAAGAAATCGCAACGTCACGGCTCTCTAGGGGAAGGTTGGCTGCAATGCCCACCGCAAGCTCAATAATCATTGAGGTGCTTCCTTCCACGCCAGGCGGGGGCGGGGTGTTAAGGAACTGGTATAAGCAAGCCGTCAGATTCGTAGTTGTCTTGGCAATGAATGTATCGCGGTTATCGTTTGCTGCTGGTGAGTTAAGTTGGCGATGAAGGCCATCCAGGGAACTCATGCGCCAAGCCACAATCTTGTTCGTCAATGCATCGAACTCTTCTTGGCTAGTCAAAGTGTATGAATTGTTTCGGATACCAAGCTCAATCTCCTTGAGAGACTGGCTCAGCTGCGCGTCCAGTCCAGGGTGAAAGCATTTGTTGAATACTTCCTCCATCAGCCATCGCGAGATGACAGCTCGTCCGACAGCCGTCATCTCAGCTTTTCCGGTCTTGAGTGCTTCTGCGCTAACATACTTGTCGAGCCACTGAGGTACACACCGCCAGTCTTTTCGAATGTTGAAGGAAAGATTGTTAATTGCACCGTTAAGTCGGCTGAATCGTGTCGAATATTCACTGTCGTCGAGGGCAGTGCGCGACTGTGACATGCGCTGATTGGCGACAGCGTTCTGAAGGTGCACAATTTGACCATTTAGCACCTCGATCTGCCCCTTGCCGTCAAAGTAGAGGCGCTTGACGTTCTTATACTTGGTCACTATGAAAGATCAGCACACTCTCCAGGAATAATGCTAACCCAAACGATCGCTGCAAAATTGACTTACATAGATCCTTGAACGACTTGTCGTTGTCGCCAGAGTCAGCAGGGACTGCGGATACCGGTTGCGGGCTGTCTCGACCCTGTTCAATTCCCTGACCCTCAAATGCAGGTGGGCGGTCGCCTCGGTAGGCTTGTGGCTGGCCGGCCGTCTGAGGCGGGACCGGAGGTAACGGGTTCATGGTGTTCAAAGAATTGGCGGGACGGTAAGTGGGGGGTGGGCCGCCGGGGACATCGGCCTGTCCGCGCAGTTTGTCCGAATCCGTACGCCGAGAAGGTGGAGGTCCTCCGGTAGGTGGTGCCATACCCGGTTGATGTGGCTGAGAGGTTATTTGTTGAGTAGGAGGCAGGCTTGGTGTTGAGCCTTGGTTCTGGATATACAGGGAGTGATTCACAGCAGGCGAGTTAGAGGCTGATTGCAAATTGGCTGAACGCTGGTCCGAATCGGCGATAGGCGATTCATGCGAAAACTGCGAAACTGTTTCAGGGTTCTGAAACTGTGTGTTGGGGCCCAGGTGCGCGGGAACTGATCTCAAATCCCCACCTTGGTTACCGCTCTGGTGATAGTTGGTTTGCTGTTGAGTGTTTGAAAACTGGTAAGGCTGCGAGGGTGAATGCTGTGGTGGGTTAAGAGGCGACGGTTGCTGGTCGTACGTGTTTGTTTCGTAGCCAGGTTGCGATTGTTGATCCTCTGTGTGTAACTGAACGTGAGGTTGCGGCAGCTGTTGCTGCTGTTGCTGCTGAAGCGGGACCTGATTCTGGTGATAAGCGACGTCCTCGTAAGTTTGCTGCTGCTGCTGTTGTTGTTGTTGTTGTTGCTCTGTCTCTCCGGAAACTTGGCGAATGGTGTTATGGAGCGAAATACGTGAAGTCTGCAAGGTTGGTGACTGATTAGATTGATGTGCGATATAGTATTCATTGATTTCGTCGAGACCCGGGCGAGATGAAAGCTGGGACAGAGGGGAGCGTGGACTTTGGGGGAGCTGGACCTGCTGAAGGAGCTCAGCTCGAGCTGGCAGTGGCGGCGAGGGCAGTTGGTGCCAACAGTAGCCAGAATCAAGAATCGAGGCTTGGGCTTGGGCTGAAGACGAGAAAAAAAGAAGATTGGGTAAGGTTCTAGGCCGATCAAGACGGTTGTGGCTGTGACTGCTTGACCTTGGCTACAGCCGACTACTAAGGGTATAACGGGCTTGAAGTGCAGAAAGAGAAGAAGGGTAGTAGGCGGAGTGAGATTGGGAGTAAGATTGGGTTGAGAGAGAGGAGGGGTTGACACAATGTGAGAGAACGAACAGGATAGAAACAAAAGACTGGGGGGGCAGACTCGCACCAAGGTAAACACAAGAACAAGGAGAAGGAAAAGGAAAAGGCAATGGGAAGCAAGGTAAGATTCAGAAAAGAAAGGCGGTGGATTGCTCACCCGCTTGGAAGGTCGCCGTGCAAGACCGCCAGTGTTATCGTAGGATTGGTTGTTGTTACTGTGGCCGATGCTTATGCCGTGGTGGTGCTGGCTGTCAGATGCCCCACGGTTGGACCCGGAAAATATGCCCTTAATTAATTTTCGAGTCGAGCGCTTCTCAGCGGGAGCTGTTTGTGTTTGGGCCGGTGCTGGTGGTTGTGCTTGTCCCTGCACTTGCTGCTGTGGTGGGATTTGACCGTATCGGTTCAGATCGTCAACGGAAGAGTCTTGGACACTATAAGGTACGGCAGCGTTATAGCGGATACTTTGCGATCGGCCTAAATCGGTGTCGTTGAAATCGCCGTGAGGCTGGTGAGGATCAAACGCCTGGTTAGAGAGGTTGGAGCTCTGCTGCTGCAGTAAAGAAGGAGGATTGTTATTAATGTGAGCGCCGGTCGTGCTGCTGGCGGCTGAAGGCGAGTTGTAGAGGTGCTGACGCGTG
>JAAGWP010000507.1:0-22811 GCA_013266165.1 Fusarium graminum
ATAGAATCCGGTCTCGGAGATCTATTAGATAGTAGATCCACCCCTATAAAGGGGTGGCGTAGGGACTTCTTGTCCCTCAATCAAGTAATCATATTCATCTACATCAAGTGGCACCTTTGACTGTGACAATACCTCTTTGGTCAATTGCCCTGTCGCGGTAGGCTTAGACCGAGCCCTACGAGACGCTACCGAGAGCCGGAAAGACCCTGGAATTATGCAATTTTTCTTCGCGATGCCGTCTGATGGTGAAAAGGCAGGTCGATATCGCTAGATCCAAGGATTTAAATGATGGCATCTCCGAGTGTGTCCCTGTTGAGTATATAAAATCCTTTCGGTAGATTGATTCGCGCATACCTCCCTTCACCCAATCAGAACAACAGGACTTTGTACCAACTTTCCGACGATATACCATCATGAGTAATCCCGTTGTGCTCAGCATGTCCAATCTGGCCGCATACACGCCGCAGGAGACCATCGAGCTTGTGTCTCGCTCTGGCGTCAAAAAAGGCAACACACGGCCTGACAAAGTCTTCCTCTCGGCTATCTCTGCAGGATGTCTCCTTGGGTTTGGCTGCGGTACTTCTCTATGTGCTATGGCTGCACCCTGGTACGCTGAAAATGCTCCTGGTTTGGTGAAAATCTTTGGCGCTACCGTTTTTCCTCTTGGTCTGGTCCTTGTTGTGCTTACGGGCGCTGAACTGTTCACTGCGACTACTATGGTGAGTCTTGTATTGATATCGGCAGGCCGTGACTGATACGATTTCAGTTCACCCTGACAGCTGTTCTACACGGTCGGCTTACGATACGAAAAATGTTGCTACATTGGTTCCTCTCTTTCTTCGGCAATCTCGCAGGATCACTGTTCATTATGACGATCGTCATGGGATGTAAGCTTCCACACCTGCTCCCTGTAGTGAGCTTCAATTAACGCTTTTCTCAGATGGCGGCGTTTTTGATGCATCATCCTATAAAGACGTAGTCATGTCTTTCGCTACCAAGAAACTTATAGATAGTGAAGTTCACCAAATCTTCGTCAGGGCCATCGGATGTAACTGGCTGGTTTGCCTAGCTATATTCCTCGGCATCCAAGCCAAAGATCTTGTGTCCAAGGTTATCGGCATGTGGTGGCCAACTTTCGCTTTCGTGGTTCTTGGTCTGGAGCACGTTATTGCCAACATGTTTTACATGTCCCTCGCCATTTGGCTCAAGACCCCTGGCATCAACGTTGGACTCTATGTCTGGAAAGGGATGATCCCCGCCGCCATTGGTAACATAATCGGAGGTGGAATGTTTGTGGGCGTTTATTACTGGTATATGTACCTGGCTCTGGAAGATCCAGTCACGGTTGACGGGATAGAGTACCAAGGTTCTATTGTGAACTCTCACTTACAGATTCTTTTCAATGGAAGACAAGGTACTACTGCAGATGAGGAGAGCCGGATAGAGTCATCACCTGTGTCTGTATCAGGCAGCGTTGTGACGAAGTAGGATATGAGAAATGATAAAAGGACAATAGCTATAGTAAATTCAACTATCAAAATGCGTGGATCGAATACTTGTGTTACTTGGAAAGTATCACCTAAATCTGCATATCTATGGCTCGATAGCCAAGATAGCAAGATTCCTCATGGTATCGTCGCTTGCGTATGACGCATCCCACCAGGAACTCATCCAGGTGATTGATTTCTTCTCATTGAGCTTGAGGGCTATCATGCCATGCCGGCCCGCAGCATCTGGACGGCCTATCCATTCGTAGCCACCTCCTTGAGAACTTCCTACCACATGCCTCACAGTCGCACCCACGCCATATGGTAAGCTAGAGGATGCTCGAGCGAGATATCTTTCGATACTCGATCGTCCGTCGATCAGGGTGCGTGTGGTTCGGTCCTCACAAATAGCATCAGCGTCGAAGAGTGCCGCTGCAGCGTTGCTGTTGCTTGTTGTAATAGCCTTATGCAATTTGTTAATAACCCCCTGCAGTACTGAGTTCGGAGCCTTCTTGATGGCTGACTCTCCGAAATTGGTGGGATATTTGCTGTTGGCAACCCTTGTCTCGGCCAAGGGCGCTCGCCGTCCGTCCCAATAGTCGACCTGACGTACCACCTTCCCATTCTCCATGTCAAGCGCTACAATTCCACGGAGCTCACTTCCAAACATGGTCGGCGTGTCTTCAAAACACATCACGGCACTGTCCATGTCGCCGATAATATGCAATGGGTAAGACTTGGCATCTGCACCCCAGGATGTCATTATCGCTCTCGTCGTAGCGTCAAAGTTTCCTGAGTCGAGATGTAGGCCGAGAACTGCATCAACGTAGACGATTTTAGAGGTATCAAAAACTTTTATCCATTCGTCTGCATTGTGGAGGCTCTTTGTTAGAAAATAATGATGAAGAAAGTCAATAAGAGCCGGGGTAGCGTGACTCGTATCAATATTAGGATACAAAGAAAACTGTTGGAGGTGTGAAAGTAATTCATCCATGATGAGTGACTAGAGCCCGTGATTAAACGTCAAAACAGATAGAGCTATAAGAAAATGGGTAGTTAACACAGTAGAGCTCTGAATTATTTGGCTGGTTCTATTTTTCCCTTGACTCGGCCTGCCGGATTGTTATCATCCCGCATTTATTTCCTTCCAGCTTGGTATTGTTCCGGCTCTTAGATCATTCCTCCGTCTCCGGCATTCTGTCTGACCGAACGCGTCATCACGGACGCCGACACGGACGAGTTAGCAATTCACTAGTAGATAAACCTACCAATATTATTTCTCCTTGAAACAATCCGGTATTCTCGCAGGTCTACGACTTGTTCCTAAGCTTGATTTCATTTGCCTTTCAGTCAGTTGGGCTCATGTTCAAGTGTAATGGCAGTCAAGGGTCCAGACATTGCGGGATCCATATCCTCGTATGTTCCTCCGGCTCTCGCCTCGTCGGGTTCCGTGTTGAGTACGGAAAACCATGTTATCTCTGATTTTAATACCCTAGATGTGGCTGTCTTGCGTCCAGCACATAGCTGTGGGTTCAAAATTGCCATCTGGCCTTCGTCTATCTTTCCTCTCCCTCAAGCTATGTGGACTATGGGAAACTCTTGATGCGGTTGACTCTTATGAAATAAATCGCGGAGACTTTGTTGCTATAGTGTGAATGAGTAGTATTGCTATAGGTGACGCGCTAAAAGAAGGTCTGGGCTGGCAACCGGGCAATTTTGCGGAGATAAACAGAAATTGTGGTAGCGAAACAGACATCACCTCCGACTGTATGATATGGTATTACGGCACTTACCAGTTTGGCCCGTGCTTTCCTACAGCTGAATGTCGAGGAACCGATCAAGGCGGGATGTCCACATCCCATCTTACTGTAGAGAACTTCTGCAGACCTGAGGACCTCGGTGGTCGCTACACCGCTAGTGGCGGCGACTTCTTTGAGGTCATCCGTCGTTGGATGGCTCGTACACCTCGCCGCCGTTCCCTTTCTATTGCAAAGAAGGCCTACGCTCTTGCCGAGTATGAGCGACTCTTGAGTGATGGTCGTGACGATGAAATCTCACAGATCATCGACGCGAATCACACAGAAATTGCAAAGCGACAGGACCAGGGTGAATGGATTAACCTCGTTACTCAACAAGGTGTTACGAAGCCCGGTGTCCGTCATAGAATCAACACTATTGAACTCTCGCCTGGCATAGAAATTACTTGGACGGAGGGCTCATGATACAGCATCAGTGACGGTGCCACTGCAGGTGTATCTGTTTGTCTTTTCGAGATCCTCAGTGCCTCAATGGAGATTACTACCACCTACGAGGAATCATACAGCGCAGGCAGCTCCTTCACGACCAAGAGCGGCAACTGCCCCCAAAACGCCAACATCTATTACGCCCCTCATCTCACTCGGTATGAGGGCCTTTGGTCTAACGATCAGGAGAATTCTGTTGAGATCTGGGTCGCTCAGAACGTTAACAGCGAGCCTAAGGGGCGATATATCATTGAGTGTGTTAGTACTGCTCCTCCAAAGTAAAGGACCTGTGGAGGCTGGTATGGGGGAAATGGATGTTCATAGGACAGATATGGAATGTGAGTAACGATGAGGAGAGTCTTCAACAGGCATTTCTGTTACATGTAACTGCCTTGAGAAGCCTGGTATGGGATATTGGGAAGAGTGGATAGTTTTCTCTGTCAAGCATTTATTCAACATATAGCTGTGCTCAGAACAACCGCCAGCTCAGATCTTAAGCAGCCAGCCATCAGCACGACCGGTACAATCTATGAGTGTACAGAGTCAATAGTGCAATATCACGCCACCATGGACTACTCCCAACGAGGTATTGATGACTAAAGCTGCAAGCGGAAGTGTTTTCCCCAATGACTTTGCCTTTTTATACATTTGGAAAAAAACGTCACTGACCAGGTGGCTGAGCTTCTGCAAAGTTCTGAATGTTCTACAGATATCATGAGTACTCGTTCATTTCTCTCAAGATCCCAGGAAGAAACGGAGATAATGTAAGCAGCCGACGTTTTGATACGACCTACATGGATGTAGCAATAGCTTGCTTGCCTTGTTTCAATGCTTGGTAATGATGATAGAAAACTCGAGATTCGTACCGTTGCCACACTGAAAATCTAGCCCATACCGTTATAGCGCCTGGGTCCGGGTTCTTCTTATACTCCGAGGGTTCCACCACTTGTGATTGTACAGCGGAGTTTGAGCGGATCCACTCTCAGTTTATTAGTAATGGGCGGAGAAGGGGCAATGAGGTCATGTATATCTTGATATGGGGATAGACTAGAGTATATGAAGGAGTTACGCTGGTTGCGGACCTCAAGTGTGCCCAGCGTGTTGCTATTATAATCCGGTACCATTTCCCAATCAAGTTCTATCTCCTCATAACAGAACTCTCATCGTCATCATGAAGGAAGCTATTGTTAAGAAAGATACCTCAGTCGAGATCATTGACTCTCCCATTCCCAAACCTGGACCTGGACAGGTTCTCATCAAGGTTATAGTTGCGGGTAAGTCTTGGCATATCATCAGCGATGACACCCTTTTAATATTGTGATAGGAACTAACCCCAAGGACTGGAAGCTCCCCAGTTGGATGGACAAGGAGGGCAACAGTGGTGACGATGTTGCCGGCACTATCGAGGCTGTAGGAGAAAATGTCGTCGGCTTTCACAACGGAGATCGCGTGGCTGCCTTTCACGAGATGATGACAGAGCACGGTGCTTTCGCTGAGTACGCCATTGCGCCTTATTACACAACCTTCCATATTCCCAATTCCATCTCCTATGAGGAAGCCGCCACTATCCCTCTCGCCGCCTATACGTCAGTGTGCGCACTCTTCCAGGAGCTTGAGATCCCCGAACCTTGGTCCCCGCTTGCCAAGTCCACAGAAAAGAAGCCTCTTCTTATCTACGGAGCCAGTACTGCCACTGGAGCTTTCGCCATCAAGCTGGCCGCCGCTGCTAACGTGCATCCCATCATTGCAGTCGGTAGTCAGCGCAGCGCATTCGTCAAGTCCTTCCTTGATGAGAGCAAGGGAGACACACTTGTCGACTACACAGAGCACAAGACAGACGAGGACCTAATCAAGGCGATCCAAGAGGCTTTCAAGAAAAGTGGCGCTCCAGACGGCCGTTGCTGGAAGGCTTTCGACAGTGTTTCTGAAGACGATACCGTCAAAACCGTCTCCAAAGCTATTGCTGGCCCACCAGATGCTTCTGGCCGCAAGCCGAGAATGACCAACATTCTGAACAAGAGTTCTGTTGAGGGCGTTGACCCCAGTGTTGAGATTGTCAACTCCATGGTTGGCCAGGTTCATAAAAAGAATGAGAACGATAAGCTTGTTGGTTTGACTTGGGGTGCTGCGTTTTCCAGAGGTCTTCGCGAGGGTTGGTTGACAAGCCACCCTTACACCGTTGGCAAGAATGGTCTCGAGGGTCTGTCCGAAGGTCTGAAGGGTTTGAAGGATGGAAAGACTCGCGCTCAAAAGTTCTTGACCATCGTGGGTGAGACCCCGGGTGCGAGCAGCTAGACGTGTCAATGAACCTATTTTCATTGTGACCTATTATATACGAATAACATCTAATTCTAGTTAACATTATCTAAAGCCCGTCTTTTGGTCTTCTTGTCTCGATATACGCTTCTCATGACACGTCTAATAGTATCTATAGCATAATTGGAAGCATTTGCTTCTGAAGTCAGGAGTATACTTCTGACCTGATCTGGCGTCCACACAAGGTTGGTCGAAGTCGAAAACGGTGCCGTCTAAAATGGGTCAGTCATTTCATCGCAAGGCCCCTTGCTCAACTCACTGAGGGGTTGAAATCTGGATTCAAGCCGTTGGGCAAGAGCGGGCAGTAAATAATATAGAATTTCTGACCGTTCTGTCGATTGCCCCGGAAGACTCTTGCATAGTTGTCTAGGTATTGTGATTCGATGTTTCTGGCTGCTTTTCCCTCGATGACATCATTCATTCGCGGTCTATGGAAGTTTTCGGTCTCTTCTAGGAGTTCAATGTCGAAGTCAGCGGCAAAGTGATGTAAGCGTTGCACCGCTGCTCCGGTATGTATATCTGATGAGGCATCGAAAGATATGAAAACGTCGACAGCTCTTCCTGGTCGAGCTAAAACGTGGTTGGGAAGGTTGTTCGCCATTCCACAGTCCATAAGCCTTGTACGCCCTTGCGCTTCCCAGGTATGAAAGTTTGGTGACTCTTCTGCATTGAAAGTATCAGGTGTCGGGTTATCATCGTGATGCATATTTCGGTAGGTGTGAGATCTGTGCGCGGCGTGCTCAGAAGTATGTTTTCGTGATCGAAGAGGCCTTTCGAGTCCGTAAAACGGATTGGGATCATGTCCAGCCCTGATTGGATTGCCCCATAAGCCTTCCAGCTGCTTCATTTGTAAAAGTCTGTTAAAGAGAGAAACTAGGCGTGACATTATTGTGTCTTTAGGCATGGACACCAGAAGAGCTTTGATGCACTCGATTAAAGGCCCTGCAGGCGCGCTCGTGCACTGCCCCAGGAGTAGTGAAAACGATTGCTCTGGGCGACGATCGATTGAGTGACCAGAAACGAATGTGCGGCCCCACGACCACGTTGGTACATAACGGTTGATATCTTGACTACCAATCTCCAGGGGTGAAATTTCGAAATATTGGAAGAACTTGCGAGGTTGGCTCTTAGTATTTGGCCTAGACACTTGATCCGAACTTGGGTCCTGGATGTTGGATGTTTGTTTGATGGCTCGGGCCTTGGCAGAAACAGTCTTGGGTTGGAACGAGTATCTCGGGACCCGCCGAACACTCGCTAGGATGGGCATTGGCTCCAATCCCTTGGCAATACCAGACCGATGCCATATCTTCGACCACTGAAAGGTGGCCCTACTCAGTGCCCCCTTAGGCTCACGAGATAAGAACTGGTAGGTCGCTGTCAAGGTAGAATAGAGGTCCATTATGCTCAGTCCAATGATACCATTCTGGGCCTTGCTTACAAGAGGGCCAATAAGAAAGTAAACACCTCTCTTGCTCCGCGCGACCATATTTAGGGCCTGGATACTCATAGGATGTGCCAGCTCGTTCGCCATGGTAAGATAATGGTCGATAAGCCTTGTGATGTCTTGGCGAGCGATTGTATAGTAGGCTGCTAGGGTCCAGCAACTTCCGCTGACGCCCGCGGTCCAGGTGATGCAATCCCACAAGCCGAGCTTTTTGGCGGCAGAAATGAATCCTGCGAAGCCATACATGACTCTATACCCGCCTCCTGAGCCTCCCAGGGCTATGAGAGGAACGTCTCTGGGATCAATCTTCTCATCTGGTGGGAGATTCAGAAAGCGATGTAATGAGTTTTGGCCATCAGATGATATTCGCAATCTTCGCAATTCGATAAACCTTTGCTCCTCAGGGTGGAGAGATGAGCCATTTCGGACTTGGGCATCCGAATTCAACTCCGGGTATGTCGCAACGTCTTTCTTTTCTCGTTCGAGTAATGTTTTGACCGAAGCCAAGTCGTTAGCTCTTTCGTACCATCTTTGAACAATTTTTGAAGCTCTTCCAGACAATGAATTTCTGTTCGAGATACTCTTTGTCGCTTTAGTTTGATCATATCGCTCTGTGCCGTGAGGACTTGGCCTTGTTGTTAGAACGCGACCATTGCGAAGGCGAGTCAAAGTGTTGGCAAGGCGAAACCGCGATGAAACTGGTGTCGCTTGTACGAGACTGACCAAGGCGCAGAGACAATATGTTTTTGCGTACAAATAAGCTGGGGACTTTCGAACTGATGTCAAAATGACCATGATGGCCACTGTAAAGCAACAAGACGCATACACATATCGAATGTCCTGTCAAAGTAAACAACGCAACTTGAGTCGTTGTCGTCATCGCTGACTTATCTCCACTCCCTCCAGGGACCAGAGCCGAGACGCACGAGTGCCACGTGGGCATTAGCTTACTCTATCTCGTCCCAAGCTGAAGAGTAACAGGGCGAGCGGGAATGAACAGCCTGCTCCATCTTGTTGCAAAGTGAGACGCCAGGACAGTTCTGGTAATCGCGTCTTCGCTGACAGTCCGAAGTGTGGTTGCTGCGGGGGACTGGCAATTGAAAGAGACCGGGGTCGTTCTTTCATGGATACTTTGGTCAGTAAAGGCTGATACTACACGATGACAATCGACAGGAACTCACAATCTCTGTACGAAAACCATGGTGACCAAATTGAGGCAACTCCTTCATCAATCAAGAGCCACGCCCGGTTAGCTCAATCGGTAGAGCGTGAGACTCTTACGAGTACGCGATCTCAAGGTTGCGGGTTCGACCCCCGCATCGGGCTGTTCCTATAAAGATTCGATTGCGAGCGTTAGCGAGGCTTTCTTTTTTTCTATTTTTGCTTCATCGAGAGGTCGTAGTCTATGGGATGAGCGACTGAGATTTGTTGCTTAATGATTGATTTACATTATGTTACATAAAACGAGAAGCATGCACCTTCCAAGGTCCTAAAGCATGAAAGCATTCTCTACTTACAAAACTACAGACCCTTCCAACTGCTCTGCAACCACTCCTGCAAAACCCTCTGCGTAGTCTCCATACCCTCACGAACAGCCTTGGAAGACTCCTCAGCCACTTGGAAAGCAGCTTCAGAAGCAGCAACGGCCTTCTTAGCCTCTTCAATCTCTCCATTAGTAGCCATGGAAATTGCTTCCTCGGCCCTCCTAGCAGCCGCGCCACCAGCCCAGGACGCTCTGCGCTCTGCATCTTGAATGCTTGCGACAGTGTCGCTGATAGACTTTGCCGTGCTTGATGCATTCTCTGCGGTGAATTCTGCACTGCGGCGTGCGACTGCATCTTGTCTTGTGGCGTTCTCGGAACCTCGAACTGAAGCTTGTGCAGCGCGGAGAAGAGAGACTGCATCCCTTGCTCTGTCGTGAGCAGTCTCGGCCGATTGTCTCAGATATGTATCGGGTTTCTTTTTGTTATCAGCTGCCTTTTCAGCTTCCTCGACAGCAATTGCAGCATCGATAACTCGTCGCGCTTTGATGATGGCGTCTTCAGCTGGGGCCGTGGCTTCCCCTAGTGCGGCCCAGGCGGTAGCCGCACAATCGAAAAAGTCTGACATCTTTACAGTATTGGACATGACGACATCCCGTCGAGCTTCAGCGGCAGAAGTGACGATCTGCTGCTCGTACTTTCTCGCCATAGCCCCGTAATCGCGGGCCTCGTCGGCAGCAGCTTTTGCCCGTGCGGCGTTCTCGGACACAGTCCATGTGATGGTGCGGACCTTCTCGCGGTAGGTGAAGTAAATATGCACCCAGGTTCCCACTGATATCGAGATAAGAGCAATGATGGCAGCGGGGAGAAGTGTGGGCGAGAAAAAGGGCAAGACAGCTATCAGTGACCACCAATTAAGAACCTGCCAGTATGTCTGTGCGTGTTCAAGGTAACAAAATCGTAGGGGTCCATAGATCTTGCTGATAGGAGCAAAAAGGTATCCGATCGCAGAAACAACAGCGGCAAGTGACACAAACAGGTATTGTGCCCATGTTGGGAACGGACAAGGAAGGGTATAGTAGATAGACAAGTAGTACGCCAGAGAAAACACCGAGCCAACTATAGATTTGAGTGAGCCGCGCCCGTAAAGTAACAAATCTTTAAGGCGTCCTACCTTTGATGTACGTCCCGACTTGCTCAGTTACTGTTCGGAAAGCGTAGAACGGGCCCAACAACGTCGCCCAGGTAAAGCTATCATTGCTGTCTTCGCCATTTGGCAACGTCCAAATGCTACCAAAATACAACGCAACGATAAAAATTAGAGGGCTCGAAAACTGTGACTCGAGTATGGTTTGCAAACTCGGAATGACGGGAAGTTGGTTGACAGCCAGTGCGACAAAGACAATGGTCTTGATGTGAGGCACAATTAATCTCGACAATGACTCTAGGGCAGGAAACAAGTCCTCGCTGCCTTTTGGTGAAGACATGGCTTCTGTCTGATACGATGGCTGAGAAGTATCGCAACGACCGCGATGGAAGGCAAAGAAAGGCTATATAAACCTGCGACCTAAAAGTGAGGCGTGCCGCAGCCCAACTCCAAATCCAACACGCATATATGAAATGCACAACTACGTGGAAGGCATATCGTCCCAAAGTTCTGGTCCAACGGTGTACGCCCAAGTCTGCCCGGTGTGGAGCTTGAAAATGGGGAATCCTGCATGCCGCCGCATAAGACCATGACACTTGGCACAGCCCTGTTATTCTATGCAGGCTTGATCCATGTTGGGCTCTGCGAATTCTCACTTGGTCGGATTATGCGGAGATGGCCTCATTTATGCCCAGCCACTCAGGCAGGCCTCAACGGAGGTTGTGAGAGATCACATAGTCCTGTGGTGTAGGAGTGGAGAAATGGTCTATGCAGAAGCAATAGTCTCTGAAGCCAGTTTAAGCGAGGTTGGGCTTTACTCCCGTGATTGGGCCCGATTTGATTGTCGATCTCGAATCCCGTGAATCTAGGAGGTAGTCCTCTACAGAGAAGCTATGAAATCATATTCCTGGCACAGTGAGATTCAGGTTCGACATTCTCGAGCATTCTCGAGTGCCCCGCCAGATGGTACAGACCTCTCAAGGCTAATTCATTGCCGTAGCGATCGTTGCGGGCTGTACACATTCACAATGCTTCTGTCTTGCTGACCGCTTTCTACTTGATTTGCTGGATCCACGCTAGGTACAAGATCTCGGAAGCATGGCGTGTTGGCCTGGCCAACCTCAGCGATCAAACTATCTGTCTCAACACCTGTACAGTACATCGGACAGCGACATCTTGCTTCCCGTATCGTAATTAGATGGGAATAGTCAATATCCAATCACTGTCCTTTTACCGATTTAATAATGTCGCTGATTCGTATGCAGACCCAATTGGTAATCGAAGAGTTATATACTTGACTATCGTGCGCCTGTGAACATCTTAATTCGTGTTTGTTGTATATCACTTACCAAGCCAAAGAACGCTGTCAAGGTATATACGGAAAATCATTCGACATGTCGATACTGCATGTTTCATTTACCGTTGCATCTGGTTATTTATGTAGAGCCAGAGCCAGTGCCGTCAACACCTTACTATTCTGACAAAGAAATACACTTCACATTTCTCCCAATGGATTATCTTATGAACGACGAGAGTCAATCTTTTTTATTACGTGCATCATTGGAAATGAAGGCAGATACCTTTCCGGCGGAAGAAGAATGTGACGTATTCTTTAACCGGGGTATTGAACTAAACGAGGCGGCTTCGAAGATCCTGCACGTGCTACCATCGGAGTTTGCCATGTTTCCCCGGCAATCTCACCAAATCGAAGATCAAGACGAAAACTGTATGGCAGAACGAGAGGAAAGCAGTCCCGCCCTTGAGGCGCATGGTTCAGATGAAGGGCCCCCTTCAAAAAGGCAGAGAGGCTTCATCGCTAGACAGGTATGCGGAATGCAACTTCATGTGCGAATCGCGTGACTCAACGAGTGGTAGGCATGTGAATACTGTCGTCAGAAAAAGACAAGATGCGATGAAGACTTTCCCTGTGGTCTTTGTAAATCTTTGGGTCTTCAGTGCAAATTCACCCAGAGGAAGGCGACCAGGTCAGTCTCGGCGTTTCGTAAGTGATTGTATACTAAGACAGTACCAGAAATGAAGCCTCCCTCGGCATGATCGTCAACATCCTCCGTCGCATCGAGGGCAAGATTGATGACGGAAAGACAGACCACGCCAGTCCTATAGATAACAGAATTCATACAGCAGTTCTACGGCCCTTCAATCCGCGATCTCCTGCAAATTCAAGCGAAATTCTTGGCGTACCGGGCTTCCTCCAGCGACGCGACACCATCGTCGAATCGCCCTCTATACCAAGTGATCTAAAGCCAGCCATCTCTTTCAGCGCCCATCAAGTTCTCTTCTGGCCTGCCATACAATCCGCGCTTCCCGATCCCGTAAAGTTGATTTGTCAGATGAATGGCTCTGTGTACTCCACGCGTCTGGAGGCTGCACGGCCGAAACTACAATACGCATCGCTGGACGTGTCGTCTGATTGGCTTTCGAAGCTGAGCATTGCGACTCTCAAGCAATTATCCGATGTATACTTCACGACATTTAATCTTGCAAATCCCATCTTGGATCAAAAGACTTATTTTCAACGAACGCTCGGTGTAGCGATTGACGGAAACTTTGGAATTTGTGTCGAAACTTGTATTGTTCTTGTGGTGATGGCTTTGGGTAGTATGGGACATAAAGCTTTGCAAGAAGCCGATTTCATCTCAACGCCTGCCTCGAGCCCTTATAATCAGTTCAACAGTGGTACGGAAGGAGAAATGCCTGGTTTGGACTTTTTCAACGAAGCGAGGAAGAGGTTTGGGTTCCTGATGTGTGAGCAAGATCTCCAGGCCTGTCAGTTTTATCTTTTGTCTGGGTATGGTATCTGCCGCTGCTTAATATCGTAAAGCTAACATTTGTGCCAGATTATTCTACGCAGAGGCTCTTCGCCCTGTGGATTGGTGGGCCATGCTCAGTAAAGCAAGTGCATGCAGTGCCTTTTTCTGGAATAAGTCAGGCAGCACGCCATCACTGACTAAATTCAATAGCTAACTTGTCAATAGTGCTTCAAGAGATCGTGACGAATGGATGCTGGACATGCAATCCCGTCTCTTTTGGATAACGAGTATGTTCCAGGCGGTACTCTCACAAGAACTCAACCTTCCCCCACCAAGTAATACGCTACAACTTGAGGAGCATATTGCGCTGCCCAAGTTTATATCCGCTCAGGATATAGCTTCTTTCGGATCATTTAGATACCCAGGCGACGACCCGTTCTTCCATTATCATTTTCTGTCGCAGCTGGCTCATCGACTTATCTTGACGAGAGCTCGCAACAGTCTCTTTCACTTTAGTAAGCGTTCGTTATCACTCTCGTTGATACACACTAACCGAATGCCTAGATGCAACTGCCGATTACCCACCAGAGCCTGTCGAAGATGAACTCATCCGTCAACTGGAGCAATGGCGAGAACGATTGCCTCCAATGCTACAATTCGATCCCAAGTCGCCCTTGACTCGAGCTGATTCCCCTTCCGACGCGATCGTGACTGCTTGGCTGCATGCTCGGTATTTCGTCGCAAGATACCACATTGGTCGGCCTCTACTGTGAGTCCCATCTTGTTGGTGCAAAGCACAATACTGATCTTTTCAGACATCGCGCCCTAGAGAGACCATCCTCCCTAACTGAAGGACATCTCAGAAAATGCCGTGACACCGTCAGCGCCGTACTGGCCTGGGCCCCAGTCATTCAAGTCACCGACGCCATGAGGAGCTGCAATCCTCTCAAATTCTTTGTCTGTTGCCAGTAAGACACCAACTCCCATCTTTTTCCGCATAAATATTGACTAGCATGTAGATTATTTGGCCAAATATGCGTTGTCTTTGCACTGAGTGTGTCACCATACCCTTACATCCGCGATATTGTATCGGATGTTGATAAAAGCTGGACTTCGTTTGCTCTGGGCTATCTTGAGACCTGTTCACTCCACAGCCCAGCAATCGAGCAGGATTTCAAGATAGCAAAGATTCTTTGTGAGGACATAGGTAAAGTCTGAGCACATATGTGGGGTTTCATTATTTCGGCACTGGTTGGCGGCAATTCATCTGACAAAAAGTCCCAACATAGAAAGCAAAGTAGTATTTTTGCCATCCAATCTAACTAATTTACGTCATTATTGTCGTTAATCTGGCAATCGACTATACACTGCTCTCAAATCGATGGAATTCACCAGGCCCAATTAATTAATTGGGGTTAAAGCCGATGACGCGGACATATTCCAGCAAAGTGCCGCTTTTCCGTCATATATCTTTTGGTATTCAGCAGTTTACTGAAATTGTATCAACTTTCTATAATTTTTATTTTCCAAAACTCAAACAAAATGTCTAAGGATTACCTCGCTTTTAACTGTGCCCTCATTACTGGCGGCGGTGGCGGTATTGGCCGTGCGCTCGCCGAATACTTGATTTCCAAAGGCAAGAAAGTGTTCCTCGCTGGGCGCACAGAATCGAATCTCCAGTCCACTACCAAGGAAATTGGTGCCGCTGGTTACTATGTTCTCGACACTGGCAAGATTTCCGAGATTCCTGAATTTGTCAAGAAAGTCATCAAAGAGCATCCTGAACTCGACTGTTTGATCAACAATGCCGGAGTCCAGCGTCCCATTGATGTGTTGAAGAACGACGATTTCCTCGAAAAGGCAGACCAAGAGATCAACATCAATATTCGAGGCCCAATGCACTTGGCCCTCGGTCTCATTCCCCATTTCAAGGAAAAGCCCAACGCGCTTATCATGAACGTGTCGAGTGTTCTTGGTTTCATCCCCTTCTCTGTCATCAACCCTGTTTACAACGGTACCAAGGCTTGGCTACATTTCTGGTCCATGAATCTGCGCACGCAGCTCAAGGATACAAACATCCGTGTCGTTGAGCTTGCGCCGCCCATGGTAGCCACTGATTTGCATCGCGAGCGCGAGAACCCTGACGACAACAAGAAGGAGCATGCGCCGCACACCTTGACGGTAGAGGAGTTTATGGATGAGGTTACGCCAAAGTTCGAGAAGGGAGATGAAACTATTTCGGCTGGAATGGGGGCTAAAGCCATCAATACTTGGTTTGATACATTTGGTGGACAGTATGAAAAGGCTGCCAAGGCTTACAAATAGAGCTTGCATAGATTAATTATTAGAGCAAGGAATAGAAACGTGTGTTTCATTAAACTGTGTGACCATAAACTTCGTTGTCAGCAATGGCGATACATTTCATTGGATACGTTGGTGCATTGGTCAGACAGACTTTTGAGATAATAACATTGAGTATAACTTCATAAGGTTCCACCCGTTGACTATCGTACATGTTTACAACGATCAAACCCGCTCCCTTTCCCATGGGTATCGTCAATTGAGAGCTTACTGAACAAAGCTGAACAGGAAAAGTCAGTATTTGTCAAAGATTTTCAAAATTCACGATATCTTACCTCTACCACTTCCTAAAATATTCTGTAATTATCGGGGCATAGTAGTGCCAGGTTGGGGAACAGGATCCTCCGCAGTCCTTCCAGTCCCATAATGTGAAGTTTCGCCAGGGAGAACAGTGCCAGGCTCCCTGTTCAGGCTTTCATTAGGCCTTTCAGTGCCCGCAGGAGGGTTGACACCTCTGTGCTCCGCCTCCCGACGAGCAATCATATCGTCTGCGCCCCTCATATCCTGCTTTCCCTTCTCTGCGATGCCCTTGTTGTCTACTTGCGCCTTGAGAGTCTCGGGGTGGTTGGGGTTGGTATCGAAGGCCTGGTCTGTCTTGTCGAGGACTTCTCCTCTCAGAGCGTCACCAGCTCCACGGATGCCCTTGAGGCCGGCCTTGACGTCGTCGACGAGTTTTGACATCTTGATGATATTGTTGTGTGAAGATGGGATTGGTATTGCGAAGATGGAATGGTAGTGTGCCTGATTGTTATATGCTTGGCGTAAAGTAAAGGCTTTATATTCTTGTGGATCGATCGACAACTTGATAGCTGGTGTTGCAAATGACGTAACCTGGTTCATGACGTAGGCTAGGTCACTAGATGTCAAACTGATGTCACGACTATAGCAGGTTTGATTTTTGACTGTAAAGACATGCCGTTGTTCCGTTTTAGTAAATCACTGCAATCAATGTTTGATTTGCCAGCAACTGGCCAGTGATAATCCGGTTCGTCGGGTTCGGAGGTCATGGAGCGCAGCAATTGACCCACGGTGAAAGAACATAATCAATTCTTGAACCGATTGGCCCCAGCAATTGTTGATTACAATTAGTCTTGCTCATCAGTGCGATATCCAGTTTCAACTTATGCTTAATATGAAAAAAAAGTTTGTAAACCCAACGATATTATGAAACTTGGAATCGTCAACAGGGATTCGCGCCTCACTTTTCCCCAGCTGAAACCAAGGGACTGTTCCAAAGGTGTTTCACAAAATAACTCTTGTTTCAATATTCATTCAATAAGCCCGATCAATATTCATACATCAATTGCCTTGTCCGTCCACATCCAACTTCTCACTCAAACTCAAATTTGTATCTCTCCCAGTCTTTAGTCCTCGCCTACACACGCATCATTTCATCCGAGCCAGCCTAACCCACATACCACAATGAACTTCTACGCCATCACTTTACTCTCAATCATCTCCACTGCCCTGGCTGCTCCGACGCCAGTCGTTCGAGGGCCTGGTGGACGGCTAGTACTTGAGGGATCCGGTTGTTCACCGGTACAGGGCAGAAGCGTATGCCAAGACGGATTTGGTAACACATTGTAAGTTTGCCGGCTGAAACACGTCGCAAGTTGGCTTATCAGGTTTTCAAGCTTTGAGGATGATCCATTCTCATCATAGTTTTGTATGCATTGGACCCTAGACAGCGCGCGGTGGATAGAACTGGTTTGGACAGTGGTTGACACTATTGAATTATACGCCGGTCGTAATGAAGCAATAATAGATGATCTAATGACTCTTACCCCATCATTGGCGGCCGAGCCGCTTCCATCAATTTCTTAGTGACAGGCTGTGATATCCCCTAAAGCTGAGACTTTGGTGCGATATCCAGCACATCCTTCAGATCCTTGATCTCAGTATCAGGTCGGTGCGACGCTGGCTTTGCTGTCCGATCCCCGTAAGCCCATTCCTTCTTCAACCCTGTTTCACGCCCCTCCAGCGCATCCGATATATACTTTCCGATAATTGGAAACATCTTGAACGCATGTCCAGAATCACCCGTAGCCAGAAGCAAAGCCCTATGCTTGGGATGCCTGTCGATCAACCAATGGGCATCAGGTGAGTCGGTGCACCAGCATACTCGGGCGTCAATAAGGGGCCGTCCGGAGAATTGTGGCATGACCGTATCGATGAATTCGTTGATGGCTATTTCAGCTTCGAGTGGAATGCCATCTTCTGGGTGATCGCTGGAGTATCTTGGGACCGAGTACTGGGTAGTATTGCCTGTTTCGTCGACAAAAGTTCCCTTTCGGTATTGATAGCCGGGATTGTTGTCGCAGATCTTTATCAGCTCTGTTCTTACGTTAGACGAGTAACATTCATTTAGATCTATGCCTTTGACTTACTTGTGTCAATGTCTGGTTCAAACATAAATCCAAGCTCAAAGTTGTAGATCACGGGAACACCCTTCCACTCTGCAGCTTCTTCATCTGTGAGCTGAATGTGCCCCAGAGTCCAGCACTTTGACCACAATTGCTTAGATAGCTCCGGTAGAAGCTGTGGAGATGCAGCACCTGTGCTGAGAATGTAGTGGTTGGCTTGAAGGATTTCCCCTGAGGCGACTCGAATGCCTGTGAGTGTACCAGAGCTATCAACATCCAAGCCAGTCATTGTACCGCCCACTCCCGAGACAAACTTAACGCCCATGCTTTGAGCTTCAGCTGCCCACTTTTCGAGTGCCTTTCTTGCATGTATCCAACCACCATGACTGTTGTAAAGGCCTTTCCAATTTTCGATGCCCACAGCATTTTTCAGCTGCGGAACATGTTTGACTATCTGCTCCCTACCTGACACGAGCTCAAGCTTGGCAGCTTTACCTTCTCGTTTGAGGTTTGCATAAGAGTTTTGGAGGAATACCTCAGCCTTCTTGTCCCCCATGGTAGTGGTGATGAGGCCCTGTTTTCTGTTAGTTGCGAACAAAATAAGATGACGAGAGTGAAGTCCCACAGTTTCATGCAGTATTCCTTTCCATTCAGGATCTCTCCAAGCTTCAAGTGCCTCCAATGCGAGACGTGTATAGAGTGGTTCGTCATACTCAGTGCGCATGATCTTATTCAGATCGTGACCAGCAGAGTCTAAGCTCGGCCACGGATGTCGGTCTATACATGTCACATCGCTATAGCCACGCCTGACCAGATGGTATGCTGTGCTGATTCCAAAAGTACCCCTTTTTTATATCATGGTTAGCTTCATAATGCGAATGTCCTGAGGATAGTGAACTTACGCTCCGATAATGAGGATAGACGAGTCCTTGTTCAACTGTGCTGTAGACGCCATGATGGAAATCAGTGTTTTTACGACATAGAATGTCCGATTAGATATAAAAGGGTAGATGATAAGAAAAGAACGAAGGGCATAAGCAGTTTCCTGTTTTATCTATCAGTGCGTGTTAGTTACTCGCTGACAAACTCGCTACTCGGCTGGACCTTCCATACTTCTCTACCCCGCAAAGCAAGCCCACGCCACACTATCAGGAGTACCTATCGCTTCGGATCTGTCGATAAGAGCAACGCTCCAATGACAAGCTCTGATAAGGTTCTTTATCGGTCTATTGTCAAGAAACCCAGGGTTTGATAGTCCCTCAACAAATCACGCAATGACTCAATAGTGCGGTCGGCTGGACCTTCCCTTGATTTATCCTAAATCCTCAGTCAAGAGTTTAAGCGTTGCCGAGAACCCGGGAGGCACAACTACTCCGTGATTCTGATAAGGATGAGATGAAAGTATAAGTTGATGGAGATGTCGTGCCAAGAGCAGGATCTCTTCTTGCTTTCATGCCTTCAATACCCCTTTCCATTCTTTTACTTCGTGTCTTTTGTTGTCCAAATTTGTCATAATGGCTCCCAAAGTTAAGCATGCCGATAACGTACAGCCAACAAGGGAGGAGGAGGGTATCGAGGGCACAACAGAGGAGATATTCGATAATCCAGACAAAGCAACGGCATTTGCCATCACTGCCATTGATGAAGACTACGACATTGACTCGGATAACTCGCCTCAGCCTGAAGTACGAGCCAATGTGCCTAATGTCGATGACCCATCTATGCCAGTCAACACGTTACGTGCTTGGTTTCTAGGTATCCTCTTTACCATCTTGGGCACTGGCATCAATCAGTTCTTCTCCATGCGGTATCCCAGTGTCACCATATCTTCCCTCGTCGCCCAGCTGGTGGCCTACCCAGCTGGCCGTGCATTGGCCCACGCCCTCCCCATCATGACAATTAGAGTCTTCGGAAGGGAAGTCGCTCTGAACCCTGATCACCACTTCAACATTAAAGAACATACCCTCATCACAATCATGTCCAACCTCTCTTTCGGCCCTTCATGGGCTACAGATATCATTCAAGCTCAAACAGCCAGGGCATTCCTGGGTCTTAAAACGCCAGTTGGATACCAGTTTTTACTTGCTCTTACCATGCAGCTATTTGGTCTTGGCATGGCTGGCATGGCTTATAGATTCATTGTTGAGCCTCCTCACATGGTGTGGCCGTCTACACTCGCCAACGCGGCCCTGTTCCAGACTTTACATGGCAGAGCAAACCCGGCTGCAGATGGGTGGCGCATCAGCCGCTATCGATTCTTCGTCTATGTGTTTGCGGGCAGTTGGCTTTGGGTGAGTGCTTACATCTCGTCCTTTCCTATCATGGAACGGTCATATTGACAAATCATCAGTACTGGTTGCCGGGTTTTCTCTTTACTGGTCTGAGCACATTCGCATTTATTTGTTGGGCTGCGCCAAGTGAGTTGTCCTATAGTGTTTCGTAGCTACTTGCTGTGACAGCACTCTAACAAATGATAGGCAACATCATCGTAAATAACCTTTTTGGAATGTCGACTGGGCTCGCGTACTTACCCACAACCTTCGACTGGTCACAAATTGCATATAACGGTTCTCCGCTGGTTGTACCCTTTTGGGCCCAGGCCAATGTGTTCGCCGGATGGGTAGTTGTTTTCGCCCTTATCACCCCCATCTTATACTATACAAACACATGGTATACGGCGTATTTGCCTTTCTCTGGGGGCGACATCTACGACAACACTGGTAATGTCTTTAACGCTTCTCGTGTTGTCGATGGGCACGGAAACTTCTCTCCAGAGGACTATCACAACTATAGCCCAATCTACATGCCCGTCACTTTTGCACTCAGCTACGGTGTTTCCTTCGCGACCATGACTTGCGTACCCACGTACATCTTCCTCAACTACTGGAAGGAAATTGTGGGAGCCTTCAATACCGACCGAAAAAAGGATGTCCATGCTCGCATGATTGAGCGGTACCCAGATGCTCCCTGGTGGTGGTACGCTATCCTTACTGCTATTGTTTTTGGTCTCACTATCATGGTCCAAGAGGTATACGACACTCAGATGCCTGTTTGGGGCATCTTTGTAGCCTTTGGTCTCGCAGCGTTTTATCTAATCCCAACTGGAAGTGTCTACGCAGTTGCCAATCTCAACAGCAATGTCCTTACCGTACTCGGAGAGATCATTTCAGGCTACGCAATCCCCGGAAAGCCTGTCGTTATGCTCATCTTCAAATTCTACGCTTATACAGGGTTGAGCCAAGCCATGATCTTTGCCTCTGATATGAAGCTTGGCTTGTACATGAAAATTCCTCGCCGCACATTGTTTGTTGCGCAGTTAACAGCCTGCATCGTGGGATCTCTGACTCAGAATGCCGTTGTACTCTGGATGCTACACCATGTGAAGGACATTTGCGAGAGTGATCAGCCTGATAAATACACCTGTCCTCAGGGCCGTGTCAACTTTTCATCGAGTATAGTCTGGGGAGCAGTTGGTCCAGCCCGGCTTTATAGCGTGGGCAAGATCTACTCTGGGCTGCTGCATTTCTTCTGGCTTGGAGCATTGTTACCAGTTCTGACATTCTTCCTTAGCAAGAAATTTCCCAACAGCAATTTCTTGAACAGCCTGCACTGGCCTCTTTTCTTTGCAGGCACTGGAAATGTGCCACCTGCGACTGGCATAAACTACACGTCGGCATTTGCAGTGTCTTTCATCTTTAACAAATGGATTCGTGGAAAGTACCCTTACTGGTGGGCGAAGGTGAGTCCAACTAGATCAAGAAGATGCTCAGAGTTGGTAACTGACAGGTTTACAGTACAACTACGTCCTTTCTGCTGCGCTTGACTCAGGTCTTGCTGTTTCAGCGATCGTGATATTTTTTGCCCTAGTCTTTCCGGGGATTAATTTAAGCTGGTGGGGGAACAATGTTCAAGGCTCGACAGTTGATGGCCTAGGTACTCCCTGGAGGAAGCTAGGTACGAACGAGACTTTCGGGCCGTCTGTTTGGACTTGAAGATTGCCAAACTTTTAGTATGTCAAGCATCTTCCAGTCATCTCTACAGTAGTACGGTAGGATTCTTGCATTATTCTTGAACTTTTTAGCATTACTTTGTTCACTATTTTACATCTACTCGTTCCAATGTGATACACTATGCCTTGGTCGCAACGACAAAGAGCCTTGGGTACGCCAAAAGGACCCTTCCATCCTTCTGGGACGGGTATCTCTCCTTTAACTTTCCAAGATAACTCTCGATGAACGCTTCCCTTTCGAAATCTGTCAGAGGGTCCACGTATGGGCGAAGGCCCGTTCCCTTTACCCATTCGACAATCCCTTCATGGTTCTCCATCACGTGCATGTAAGTGGTTTGCCAGATATCGAGCTGAGAGCAAAGATGTCTCAACCCGTCATAGATCTCGACTGCTGAAGGAAATTGGTCGCGCGAGATGTTGGCGCGCTTGATAGCGTCTGACCAGGGTTGATTTGGTGTATCTGCTGTTTCCCGCATGGTGGCATGACTCGGCTCGTCCAAATTGACAGGGACCTGGAAAGCCAAACTTCCGCCAGGGGCTACATGATCAAGAAGTCGACTGACGATCTCGATGCGCTTTCCGTTTGGAAGCCACTGAAAGACGGCATTGGAAAAGAGCACATCAACAGGAGTATCAGGGCTGTAAGTCAATAAGTCGGCGACTTTAAAAGACACGTCGGGCAATGTCTTTTTCGCCTTGTTGATCATGTCTGCCGAGGAATCAAAGCCAGCGACTTGAGCATTAGGATATCGTTCGGCTAACACAGCAGTCGAGTTGCCGGGTCCACATCCCACGTCGACGACACGCTTGGGAGAAACATTGGGGACGCGGGCGATTAGATCCGAGACGGGACGTGTTCGCTCATCGAGGAACTTGGAGTATTGGTCTGCGGACCAGGTGTCTTTGTTGGCACGTGCCATTGTTGTGGAAAGGTATCTCCTTGAGATGGGTTGTCGCGTGAGAGAACTGAGAAGATGACGTCGAGAGGAGAATGATGCGACCTTGGACATAATGAAGCTGTAGACTGAGGTTGTTGAAATGCTTTAGGCTTGGCACTGTCTTTCTCTGTTCAAGGGAGGAACATCTATTTATACTTCAATTGACCAGTATCGTGACTGCTAATATGCTTGCAAATGAGTGGTATTCGCCAGGTTGGTGGATACGTGATGACCTCCGACCGCGGTCGGAG
>JAAGWP010000509.1:0-32728 GCA_013266165.1 Fusarium graminum
ATTCGTATCAGGTCCAAATGACCAGGAAAACAGAAGAAAAAAGAAGAAAGAAAAATACAGACCATACATAATAAGGCATCAAAAAGACGACAATATATCCATGACAACTCCTCAACTATTCCAAAGCACAATGCATCAGCGTCAGAAACGCCCGAACAATGCAAATCATGGCTACATGCCCCAAAAATAACACACTTGATCGTCCCTTCATCCTGTTGGTTGATGGGATCTCAGAATCTCCTTTTGCAAACATATTGTATGTTTCTCGTTGCCGTGTTTCTTACATTCGGGTCGGGTAATCCTCCATATCATCATCACTGCTGTCCATCTCTTCCTCGTCCTCATCTTCCTCGTCAGTTCGTGGACTATACATGTCCGATGCACCAGGTCTGCTACCCAAGCTGTCGAGGATACCGCCACTGAAGATTGGGGGCGCAGAAACCGAAAGGTCAGCGTGGCTGTTGTTTCTGCTCATCGATGGCTTTTCTGGCAACTGCTTGAGCAAGCCGGTCGAAATGTCCAACATGGTCATAGCAAACAACGTTAAGCCCTTACCCTCACCAGGCTTTGAGCTCACCGAAAGAGTCCACCGGTACTCTCCCAGACGTCGTCGATACCAATCGGCCTCCTCACGACCGGGAGAAGTTGCCCAGAGCAGAGACCCAAATGTACCAATCAGTGCAAAGTTGGTCTTTGAGGCGAAGTACCAAAATGAGCGCAGATGATTCGGTCCAAGTCGGTTGACGAAGTCCATGGCAGAGATGAGACGTGCTTTGGCAGCACTGCGACAAATGTGCTGGACGTAGGTGTCAACAGAACTTGATGGTGATGCCAATGATCGAATGATTCGTCGATGGAGCGTAATTTCGGCCGCGAAATATGCCAAATGGAGATATCCAATACTTGACAGCCTGTTAGAGGAAGGGTTAAGAGAAGAGTATGATGAGTCCAAGCGGATCAGCTGCGGTAGCCCTCCGTACCACTCCTTTAATTTGAGCTGAATGGGCTTCGCAAGCGATAACACTAGTTGTGTTCCTTGCTTGCCTGCGTTGGCGACCGTGTTCATGGCTTGGAGGGTGTAGAAAGTGTCGAGGATTTCTGAAAGGATTTCCGAAAGCTGAACGACTCGTGTGAACAACAATCTTCCTTTCTCGATATCGAGTTTCTCTTCTGGGTCGTTCTCGTCCCACTCAACATCTGGGAAATCGTTCGAAGTCAGGGGCTGAACACCCCAATTAGTAGAAAATATGTGTGACGGTCGTCCATGTACGAGGGAGCCCCATTTGTCCTGCATGTAAAGCGCCCAAGCCAGTCTTTTCCTCAAGCCCTTCTCCCATGGTGGTATTTTCCAGCCTGTGCAATCCAGATGCAAGCCCAACTCGTGACCGAGCGCCACTAGCTGAGCAGTAGGAGCCCACTGGTCACCTTCAGGTCTCTGAGAAAGTAGCAAACCAGCCTGTATCGTGGAAAGCTTTGGACGAAATGTTGCTTCGTCTAGTGTTGTACGAACGAGGTTTTCGAGCTCCCTAACATTGGGCCGGGGAAGACTAGCCAGTTCCTCGCTCTGGTCCCACCAGTTGATAGCAAGAATATACACAGCTGCTAGTAGCGGCGGTGAAAATTCTCGATGAGATCGTTCATACTTTTCCATAAAGACATGTTTCTGGATGATGGGAAACCCTGGGTGGACAATTCGAAAGTAGATGTCGATGAGACGTCTGCCATGAGGGGCCACGATAGACTCTACATGATCGGCGTCTTGCGTCACATGTTCGTGCCCTGGAGTACTTGAATCAGGCAGCATCAAGAAGGTGTCGTGCTCGCTAACTTTGCGGAGGGTACCTCTGGACAAAAGACTCTCGTCATGGGGATCAAAGGAGGAAAGGTTGATGAGAGAAGGTTCAAAATCGGTGGTAGGGCCAATATACTGGCTGTAGCGATCATCCTGCAGGCCTAAGGTACGTTTAAGCATGGTCGGGCCGCCAACATTAGCCATTTCCTCCAGGAACGAACTGCTAGCGGCTGTGCTGGAGAGACTGGAGTTATGGTTTCGTCGCCTAGATGCGAGACCCGGTGAACTGTACGAGACCAATCATTTGTCAGACAACGGCAATGCAAGGAAGGGTACGAGTAATGTGAGGGATAGCAAAGAGAGGATTTGAATGTAGAAGGAAACGATAGACGCAAGGAAAGGCACGCGGACAGGTGGAGCAGTCTGCCTGCTGCAGTCAAGCAAGCCAGGGTGAGTTTGAGTGTGGAGGGCTCGGCACGGTATGAAGATGGGGATGTTGTGTGTTGGATTGATCTGACCTTCTTTTCCCGATGATATCTTGGTTAGCCTCACCATGAAGCTTCCTCTTTCGGGAGGGCGGACTAGAAGAAAGGGAGCATTCGGAGCCGGCAGCTTGGCACTGTATGCAGCCGTCGTCATCTTCGCTTATGATACAGTTGACGCGAGAGTAACGACATGATAGACAGGGCGGGAGGGAGGCGGCGTTGAAGGATGAAGCGTCAACGGGTGCCGAGCTCGCAACTCCGTGACCCATATCGAGCCTATGAAAGCTGTCCTGGCGATAAGCAGAAGGTTCTGGCCGAGGAGGTTTAGGAGCAATGGCGATAGGCGCCGTTCTCTGGACCGGGGCTGAAGACTGGGGAGACATGGTGGGAGAGATTATCAGTTATCCGTAGATCCAGAGCGTTATACGACACGGCAGTGGCAGCAGCAGCAGCAGCAGCAGGTCAGCTATCTGCTATCTGCTATCAGCTCTCTGTTATCTGCTATCAGGAAAACCAACAGCCGAGTAGATCAGGTAGAAAGGAAGAGAGAGAGGGTGTGTTGCTGTCAGGGCAGAGCCGAGCCGTGCTACACGAGAATTACAGACGCCCGTTGCCCTGCAAAAGAACGGGCGCAGGATAGGTTGAGGCTCAGTGAGTCGCAGTAGATTTCCTCCTCGATATTGGTGGTGATAGGACTGTAGATGGAATTTTTGGGCAAGGTAGGTTGCGATAGGCCCCACGGGGTTGACAGTGACGCAATGTGCTAGAGCTGCGACCACTGAGAATCGAGATGATAGGGAAACGATAGCTAATAGAACCACGTTATCCAAATCGAGTCACGCACGACATGAGTCAATGGTTGGTGTGAGATAACAGTCTGGGGGATACGATAAGATGAGATGGGAGAGTAGGCAAGTGAAAGGCAGGAGAGATAGATGAAAGGAAGGAGAAATGAGAGAGAGGGAAAGATAAGAGCTGCCCAAGCAAAAGCGTCTAAGTGACAAAGAGAGAAGAGGCCTGGGAGGGCAAAGAGTGGGATCCAAGATGCTGGGATCCAATGTCAGGGACTTGCTAGGCTAGGATGATTCAAATGGCGGGCGCAAAATGGGCGCAGATGGGCGCCGATGGGGTCGGGTTGGTTGACAGATGGGAAACGGAAGACCGGGGTTTATCTGATAAGGCCCTTTTTTTCTTCTTACAAGCGGGGAGCCTGTATTGACTAACATATGATAGTCACTCTTGTCCATTCATTATTCTCGAACCCCCCCAGGAATATATTGGGTTGCAGTTGTGACTTGAGATGGGATGCGCGATGTGTGATGCGATGTGCCGGTGGCTGCTACAGCGATGATGCCGTGCGACACGCCGAAGCAATCGACAGCCCGTCTCGACAATGATAACAGGGCAACACAACTACAAACACAAACACAAATAAATCACTGCCCGCCCTCAATATGCCAGCTGTCCTCTAAAATGTCTTGGGTCTCAGTAGGAGCTGCAGGCGGGGATAAAACAAAACAAAACAAAACAAAAAAGACCTGGGGAACTGGGGATAAGATTGGACCAGAAACTGGGTATGGAATGCAGGGCTGGGTAAGGGCAGGGACCTTGCTGGAGGTGACCTTGTTCTTTTTCTCTGATTTGATTTAATCTGATTCGACAATCTGGAGAAGCTGTCTGATGTCAATAGGGCAGGTGGTGATAATGATGAAGAAAGGCCTGAAGGCGAGATAAGCTCACAGGCCTATCAGATTCGACGTCATCAAAAGGAAGACCGCCGACTGGACTAGAAAGAGCCACCTTCCACAGTGCAGTGATTTATTTATATCAGAGCATTAGAAACGTAACGGATGGTTCTTTCCCTGTGCTGTTAATTATGTAGCCCAAGACATGAGCGATGAGAAGGACCGAAGAAGAAAAGAAGAATGGAATAGCAGAAATGATGACGATACTGCACCGAAAGTGCAAACAGACGAGCATGTGAGAAACGCGATGGACTGATGGTACGTTATTCCCCGCACGGGCTGGCCTCTTTCAAAGGGTCCATGTCTCGTCTCCAGATTCAATTCCCAACTGACTTCTCTGACAGCTTCAGGCCAAGACTCGCCAATAGTGACTAAAAAAGTTCCCCCAGAACTTGGAAGCTCGGGCTTTGTACCGGATGAGGCATCTCGACTCTAGAGAACGCGGCCTAGTCAGGTAGGTAGATAATAGCATTACTCAACTTGAGCTTCTTGAACCGTCGTATACTCAGCTTGAGTGGCTCTTTTGCATGTCCTTGCAGGCAATTAACACGCCGAGACGTTAAACCCAATCAGTCAATAGGCTCCAGTATCAAACCTTAACAACTGTCATTGCAAGATATCCACTTGCTGCAAACCATTCTCTCCTAATATGCTCCGAATCATGCACAAGGTCGGTCATTCCCCGGCTCTAGTCATGGCCAAAAAGGCCTGTGCAGTTGTTTCTCGGCAGCGGCGTCATCACCAAATCAAAACGCCCAGATCAAGACAAGACCTGCTCATTCTCATTGAGCCGAGAAGAGAAGGAATTGGGCCGCATCACATCGCATCATACCAGGTCTACCGGGTCCAGGTCCAGGTCCAGGTCCAGACCTGGCGTGTCGATGTGTACTTCCGAACGTGTGAGGATAAACGACGCGTGGGAGTTGAATGGACGAGCAAGCTTATCTCGAAAAGCAGAGGAGATAGAAATACATAATGGCAAAAGATAAGTTGAATCGCAGAAAAGAGGAACCCCCAGCTTTGAGGGACATTTTCCTGCACAACCACAGACGGCAGCTTGAACACCATCTTGAGAGGGAAATCTCAAGCCAGAAGGGTACAGTATACTTATCAGAACTGCATGGCTACAGATAAAAGTAGGTACCGTGTACTACCCGACCAAGGGCGTCTCTCTGAGCCCATTACCAAATGGAAAACCATCTCTAAGCTTGTCTTGCCTCATTCTGCATGGTCCGGCAGTTGTTTTAACGTAATGGCTCCTCCGGGGGGGTTGATTTACCGCTGCAGAGCAGTCAAAGCAGACTCTATGCTTCTCTCTGCTTATAGTACAGTACAGCTTGTTGGCGGCTGGGATAATTAACCTTTTTGTCCCATTGGTAAAAGCAAAAACCCCCCCGAGGTCCCTTATTACTGTTGGATAGCTCCGTTGAGATGTGCATCACCTCCAAAACACCGCAAATCTCCCTTATCTGCTCACTTTTATCACCACCGGAGCGTTACCGGCTCCTGCTCCGACTTACCCCGATGTCCGATATTTCATGTCTAATATTCATTGTCCGGCTCGCGACCTGATGATGTGTAAACTCGGTGAGGCTTTTGTCAACATCCGCCCGTCATCAGCAAGTTTATCTCCGGCTGTCAAGTGACGATCTTTATTGTACCACGTTGATAGCAAATATCATAATGCCGAGAACGAAATACCGTTAGTCAGACTTCAACGACGCCTTGAACTGATCATCAGCTTCGGCAAAACTGACATGCCCCACACGCGATAGCTTCATCCAAGATCTGTCAGCTTATACTAATATGTAGACATCGACAAATAGCTTCAGGTCCCTTGGAACAAATACACATCCTATGATTGGTCCATACCCTCACCACGATCCGAAAACGTCTCCGATCTCGACCTCTTGACTCAGCAAAAGACTGGCCGTGGGGGCGACAGGGATGCTGCGTTGCCGGTTCTGTCCCGGTCAAGCACAGGCCAGCTCGTCAAGATCCATCGAGGCGGATTTGTTCGAGACAGAGTGAGCAACATCTGAAAGGCGTCATTGTTGGGTCCAGATATTTTGACACGAGTCTATTGATCTAAGTGCGACGTAAGCCTAGCCGCGCTCGTGCGACCCACCGTTCAATAGAGGGATCACGGCTCGGTATCTTGGTCTCGCCCGAGACTCTGCTTCAACTCAGAATTCTATCAATGTCACATCAAGAAATTTAAAGTCAAGGCCTGCCGGATATTAAATCATTCTCAACGGCCTGCCACGTGAAGGTGGAGTCGATTAGCGATACCGTTTGGCGGTCTCGTGCAATGAATGTCATGACTCTTCGGGTTTAGTCTCGTGTCCAAACCATGACTCTCTCTTCATAGTATTCGGTCGGCTCATCTGATCCACGAGCTGGGAGAAGCATATCAAGTTCTTCCCGAATTTCGAAGCCCAGCCGTTGGTAATAAGACACCGCATTCATCGTCGCCTCGAGAATGACAGGCGCATTCTCCTGAGCTGCCTCAGCTTGCACTCGTCGAAGCAGAACAGATGCAGCTCCTCGACCTTGAAACCCAGGATCTGTGCAGAGATATGTCACATCTAAGGATGTTAGTATCGGGCATGGACTAAACGACTGGGCTTGCGCGGAGCTACGGGTTCACATATACGGAACTTTGCTATCCCAGCACCTCTTCCACACTGTCTGACTTACGATAATACGTCTTGTCGCCCAGCACCTTGTCTCTTTTGTTCTTGGTGAGAGCTGCGTATGGTCCGAGGTATTGGCGCCGGCAGAAATCTGGGAATTCGTCGTCATGTTGATCCTCATTCTCTTCCTGCCGCGGTTGCCGCTGAATATTCCACTTAGCAAAACTCGCTATCTTTCCAGTCTCTGGATCACGCGCGACCAGAACACCCTTGTCACCGCTCCGAACATGATCCATAGTGTCTTTGAGAATCCAGCTGCGCATGAACTCCTTACTCTCAGGATTGGGAAATTGTGCATGCATTAGCAGATTGATATCCATAGAAGTAAAGAAGGTGTCCGCTACGCCAGGGGCGTCTGCTTCTGAAGGGATGACGATCTCGAATGCCATGTTGTAACTGTAGTGGACTGTGGTGAGGCCTAGTAAAGGCAATGGAAGTGTATAAGTTGAAGGTTGTCAAGCCAAAATTGACCAACCAGAACCTTCACGATATTTTGTGGCCTAGGCCTGAGCACGTGACAGCGAAGCAGCATCTTAACTCTGACCTACATTATATCGGAAGAGAAAGGCGCAGCTCCTACTTAGTAGCCTGTGGGATGGTGGATTATCTCAAAGGAGTTGGTGCTTCATAGTTACTGTGTTACGTGAAGGAAGACGCAATACCTAAGACTCGAAGCTTTAACTATATAAGCGACAACAACTTGCGGTGAATGAGAGATAACATTATAGCTAATGTTATTTGCGTTCATTCACATATGTATGAGCTTACAAAACTTAGCCGTCTTGTTAGATCTAGAAATATTGTCTATGGATAAATTTCCGATTGCCTTATTGTAGCTTTAGCATTGCTCATGTGATTCCAGCCAAACGCTGACTCTCTAGCATGTCCTTGAGACGATTTAAGGTCTCTCTTGACATCACGAACTCCTTCGCCATATTCTAAGCTATTCTTTGGAAGCGTTCTGCCGACTTGAAGGCAAGTGCACAAGACTAGTCGTATCACATAGGGACAGGAAATATATCAGTAAACATTCTGCAATTAAAGTATGAGTTCTCAAGACGAAAGGAACGACTTATTATCACAAGCCAGTGATCGAGTTCACAAAAACGATTCTACGAGGCTACGTAGTAGTGGCTAGTAAAGGCCAACGAGCACATAGTATGCTATCTTAGTTCAATGGAGAATCCAAGTTGTCTTGGTACATCCATTGTAATATAGCTTGTCTACAAGATGAAAACGACTATATTGAATGTGAATGACCACCCGAGACTCACTTATGAATCGAGATTATCGTCGAGGATTATTGTATGCATTGCCTTTCAACGGACCTATCCAATTCTACCAACTGCTGCAGTCCATTCACATCATAAACGTAGAAGCATGTAGTAAGCGGTTCTTTCGCCGATATGAACGACAGTATCAGGCCGAAAATCTAATCCTCTATCTATCGATGGCATCAAATCCCCGTGTTTGGGTAGAGCCTGCTCTGATGGTGATGAATCTGGTCCGAAGTAGGTAGGTAATAAAGAATATTGCGTTTGGGCTTTCACAAACTGCTGCTCAGAATATCAGTGTTCCCTCTTGAATCTCTTGACAAAGGAGAATACCTTAGTTAAGAGAGGAATTGTTTGTAATCTGGATGACTACCCGAACTCGAAACGACATATCGTCATAGCCCACAAGTACTAGAGCTTGAAGACAAATCAGAAACAAGTCTTTGAGGCGTATGATGTGGAACTCGTCGATTCCAAACCATCACCATGGGCTGATATCGAAAAGTCATGTTGGCGAACCGAACCATGTCATGTCTGGATACTATGAATGGCAGAAGATGCCCAAGAAATACTTCGGAAAGAACTGTTCCCTTTATCCAGCCACTTCAGACTGGCAATTTTACTTCGAAGCGTTTCCCAACAAGTCTAGCTAATTGTATACTTCAACTCGTGTGGCTGCAACCGCTGCGATATATAAAAGTACAACAATAAGAGAAGTTTTTAACATAAATGGGATAAGGTCTATCTATATTGGTGCTCGTGCTTCCTATCCTCCGGACTGACTAGAGCGACCGATCGTTAGTATTAGCATTTGACAACAGCCTCGAGTAGTAATCCGATATCAGACAACCAAACCACTACTTCACATACTCAGCAGTTACTTGGTTTCTTGGCCTTACTTAGACAACAAGTGGAAAAAACGTCAGAAAGTCCAAGTACAGATGTATTATATCATGGCTGAGCGGACAAACAGATTTCAGATGAAAGCCAGTTGACTTACACATCGCAAAAGTCACGTTATGCATTGCACTCGAAATATAAACAAAAGGGCCGCTGTTTGGCAACTATAGACCTAGTCTGGCGAAAGATACAGTCGTGACTCCCCGAGTCTGCCAGGGATTAAAATTTACTTAAAAAATTTGTGCGGTTTGCGAGAGGTCCCTTGTACTGGGCCGCGGTAAGGCCTGAAAGCCAGCCAACAGTAGATATGATAAATGAAATGCCCTCAGGGGCTGGGTATTTAAACAGGAGGGTTGAATGAAGGAAGCTTGCCAACACAAGCGCTGACGGCCTTGAGAGCCTTGACGTTGGAGAGGGCAACGGCCTTTGCGGGCTCGGTGATGACCTTTCCATAGGTGGGAAGGTCATCCTCGGCGGCAGGAGGAGTGTAAGCAACGTTGTCAAGACTGAGCTTAAGGCTGGGAACGGTCTTGAGGTCGATCTTAGAACCATCGAGCTTGACAATCTCAACCTGAAGACCGCTGTTGACAGCGTCAGCAACCTTGGTAGGAGAACAGGCACCGAGAAGCTGAGGGGTATCGGCAGCCTGGTCAGCAGAGAAGGAACCGTGAACGGTACCCTCAGCAGGCTGTCTCATCACGACGAGACCACCAACGAGCTTGCCAGAAACGTAGACGTTGACCTGGGCAGGACGCTCAACCTCGGTAACATCAAGCTCGACGTTTGCGAAGTAACGAGTGGTCTTGCTGTCAGCACGCTCTTCAATATCCCGACGGCGAGAAGAGCCGCTGCCGTAAAGGCGGTTGACCATGGTCTTGGCAGCGCTGGAAAGCTGGCTGCCAGACATGTGCCAGTACTCGAGTCCGGGGTAGGTGTAACCAAATTCGCGAATGCTGTTAACACTGCTAGAAGTGTGGAAGTTACCCTTAGACTTGTAGAAGGGGTTAAGAGGAGAGCTGGGAGTGATACGGGTGCCCTGAGGAGTAGAGTAACGAGAACCACCGGAGTAAGAGCCGGAGAGGAAACCAGACTGGGTGGGGTTCATGAACTGCCAGTAAGCCCAGAGACGATCGACTTGGGTGTGATGCATCCAGAAGATGGGATCGAAGCCAGAGAACTCAGTAGCAAGGAATTGACCAGCGCAAGAAGCATCCCAGTGAATGGCGTTGTGGATCTGCTCGAGAGAAGCACCGTTGGCACCGGTAGAAGCGAACTGGTTGAAGGTCTTGGGTCGGGTCATAACATCGTACACCCACTGCTTGTAGGGTCGCTGGTGAAGGTTGTTGTTGGCGGTTCCGGGAAATTTATCAGGGGCAGGGCAATGATAGATACGGGTTCGGCCCTCGTCGTCCCATTGTCCGTATTTGCCGTTGAGAGCCTCCTTAGGGAAGTTGTAGGTGTAGAGAGGGTTCTTCATGTTGATGGTCTTGAGACCGCTGCCGTTGGGGACCTTGACGTTGACCATTTCCTGGGTGATGATGCTAGGGATATCATCGATAGCCCAATCCCAAAAGGGGGATCGCAGTTTGTTGGCTGCATCAACATACTGCTGGCGGTACTTGGAAGGGTAGAGGTTGGCCAGTCGCTTGGCATGTTCGACGAGGGTCTGCTCGTAAAGCAGAACGTAAGGACGGTGCCAGGTCAGAAAGATACTCTCTCCGTGAGGGCAGTATCCAGGCCAGCCATTACCGGCTCGGCCACCACCACCGTTCCACTGAATAAAAGGCTTTCCGTGGATACCAGCAACCTGGAAGAAGGACTTCCAGTCGGTCTCCTTGGCATCATACATGGAGCGCACAGATCGGATGTAAAGGTCCCTGGTTTATATATTAGCAAAGGAGGCAGTGGCAGCAACGTAGCCAACTCACCAAGCGGGACCACCAGCCTTCTGAAGGTCATTGATGTTCAGACGAGCAGGGACAGCACCTCCACCGGTGACGGGGACGCCAGTAACGAAGATGTTTTGCTGCTGAGCCTCAACGGGGTTGACACCGCTGATGACCGCGAGAGCGGCAACTAAGAACTTGCCCAGCATGATGATTGTCCTGATAAATGAAACGAATGAATAGGAACAGCAGTCGTGCTTGGGTGTACGACTTGGCTTGATCTGATGGAACAAGATCTAGAAAGACAGTGAGTGGGAAAGGTCCCAAATATAACAATTCCATGACTACGGGAATTAGAATAGCACAGGGGGTGTGCAAGACTGATGGTCATGATCCCTTCTCCGCATCCGAATCTCCGTCTTTCCCGCCCCAGCTGTCAATCATCGTCAAAGGGGTTCGTAACGCCCCTCAAGGTGGCCCTAGATGACAAGGGGGAGGGGGTGGGCAGGTAGGGCAAAGATCGATATTTCCATATGGGATGGGTGGTTGGTAGGATGTACGGTGTCCACAGATGAGGGAGTGGTGGGTGAATGATGATGACCCATGCACATGGGCTCTGCCTCTGGCTGTTGTTTCTTAGTTTAGGTTGTTCGTAACGCCACTTTGACCAGATTAACGTCTGTGTCCCTGAAGAGTGAGTGGTAGACCGAAGACCTAGGGCTGTCAGCGCGCAGACGATTCAGGCATCGGCCGAGGCTCCGGCTCCAGAGAAGGAGAAGCAAGTATCGTAGTCACTGCACTCTGTGAGATGTGATGCATTGCTGATGTTGCGTCTTGTACATAGACAGACTTTGATGTAGTTGTTGCTCGTACCTGCACCGAAGTAAATGGCCATCGAAGGACTGGAAGCTAACAACAGGGGGGGATTACATAGATCCCGCTCCAGCCCAGTGGTACCTTCCACTTAGGTCAATGACCCAGCAGCCCTGCATCAGGTCCATCTTGTCTGGACTGCTTCAGCGGTTGGGGAGAATCTAAGCTGCTGGATATCGAGTTGTGCCTGGTGTAGTGGGACCCCCTGGTCGGCTAAGGTGGCAGTGATGAGTGGGGCTGCAGGCCTGTAGGCTGTCGCTCAGCGGCACGACGCGATATGACACGACAGAGACAAGAAAGGTTTTGGTACCATCCATAGGCTGGTCTCAGCGTATATTGCCGAGGTACCCAGGTGGGTCGAAAAATAATACGCACACCAAAGCTCTTTTATCACCTTGAGATACAAGGGTGACAGAAATAAAACGGTCAGATTTCTGGATGATCCACACTCTTTATTTCTGTTAACTTTGTGTGGTGTGCCGTTTATATTTCGACCCACCTGGTACCGTACATAAATTGCAATCCAATCCAATTTCACACTAGCTGGAGCGTAGCGCCCAATTCAAGACCCATACCCTGGCGCGCTTAGAGCCAGTACCTGAAATTCTAACATGGCTTGCATGCATGGCCTAAATCAGGCTTGTCGGTGGATGATCTGTACGAAAAAGACGCGAAGGAAGAGACACGATCGAATCCTTTGCCGCGAAGATTTAGCAAGGTCTTGTCAGACGGTTATAATCCTACAATCGATCAATGAGACGAGAGCCTGGGATCAACTGCCGCTGGACATGACATAGCCCCATGTCGCAGCAAAGGATTCACCTGACAGAGTCTGGTAATTAAACGCCAAGATAGTCGTAGTGCGAGCAATACTGCTGGGTATGAGCCGATAGCCGGAACATTCATCAATATCAATCCCATAAGGGACATGTACTAAAAAAAGGCCTTGGATCAACCTACTGCAGCTGCAGTCAAGGGCGTCAAATCAGCCGCTTTACGGGAACAACTCACGATGCGTCAAGCCTACGTCAGGTGCTGTAAGACTATCAGAGAATCATTCCGCATCGCACAATCAATAGCTCTCTTGTATTGAAGATCGTTACTGGGAACAGCTCGCTGCGACAGGGTGTTTTTTTTTTTTGTTCTAGACGCGCTCCGGATCTCGACGGGGAAGCCGATTTGATTGTCACGTCGTAGGAGTACAAACAGTAAGGCATCCATTGAGAAATAAGACCCGTATAGGCTAGCGAATTTACTCGTTCGATATGACAGCTTTTGGTCAGAGTCGGCTCATCAATACGAGGCTGCGGTTCCGCATACCTCGTAGGTCTCCAGAAAAGATGAAGAAGAAGCAAATCAGGTTTGTGATAAACACGCCTGCACAGAGCATTCTGCATCTCTTTTGTCAAGATGAAACAGACATAAAAAGGCCTCTCTTCCTCTTTCAGGTCGTCCTGTTTACCTGAGGCAAGCAAACATGTCCACATTGGGTCATTTGTAGACTTGGTCTTGGTCGTGGGCCTTTTTTTAGTATCATGACGGTTTAATTACGGCTTCAGTCCTCGTGGTTTGTTCTCACCGTTTAAGCTAGACCTAATCCCTCCGTGGCTACTGGCGAAAAGCGAGCTTTTTTCACCCACCTATGAAACAGCCACCCGCTCAGCTTGTGCACAATTGGCTTGCCCTGTTCCCCTAGGGCGCAATAGTTTAGCTTCTGGTCCTGCGTCGGCAAAGGGGCGGAGGCGGCAGCCTTTGGCCTATCGCTAAACCACAAGACTCTAGTTTACAGTGCAGTAAAGCCCGTAAAAGCCATGTCTCAGTAAAGGGGCGAGTCACACTAAGGGAGAGACCAAGTCTCAAGATGAACACTTAGACACTCCATCCCTCTAGACTAGCTCCTAGGACATTCTAGTTTTACTCTAGCTCTACGCGTGATTTCACTACTTTGAATCCATTCTATTTAGAACTATTGAACGATCTTGTCTTGGCCATCATGGACATGAGATGGTGTTCTGCCATAAGCCTCTCTGTGCATGCCTGCATGCATCATCATCATCCTCCTCCTCCTCCAACCACTTACATCCTGACAAGCCCGTATAGAGAGACGACCTGCAGAGAGCTGCGACCAATCCCGTATTTCAATATGTCTGTAGGCGTCCGCCGCATGTAACTTGATGTATTTCTCTTACTCAAAACTATCCTACTGTTGGCCTGAGCAAACCTCGTGTTAAGTAATACACCCCCGATCAAGTCTGCATCTGCATATGCATAAGTTTTCGATCCATCAACTTGCCGATACGAGCCCTACAGGCTTAGAACCAACCAACCAAACAATACAATATCCAAATATGGCATCTTTTAGGCTCTCGCCATTCAGATCAGAGTTTGGGCTGTTTATCGGGCGTCTTCCTCGTGCCCTTTTGCCCTCCCCGTGTCACGACGGATGAATCCAGCGCCGTTTGTCAGATGCCAACAGTCACTTTTGTGGCAATAGAGTACCGTAGTAAAGACATCTTATTCTTATATAGTGTTTTGCTGGGCGTCAACCAGAACAAGCCATTGAAGAATATATTGAAGCATGTGGCTGTCACTTGACGTTCACAGACGACCTCTTCAAATCACAGTGGCTAATCAATCGCATGATATGATATATCTGACCTACTGAATCAGTACCAAGCTCAATAATGTGAAATCTTATTTTTCAGCTCTCGTCTTCAGCAACCTTACACCCCGCCTGGACCAACATGCAACACACAGCGTACGGTAGCATCAATTGTTCAACATGAGTATATAAAAATATCTGATGACGGTCGAATGAGGGGAACCCATGTCCATTCATCACTTAGCAGTGGCTAGAGTCTCGATCGAATCTGCAGCTTATTCTAGTACAGTATGTGGCTGATCCTCTGCCAACGAATTCAATAATCCACTGCTAGTGTCCCTTTCAAACTTACTCTCGCAAACTTTGGTTACTCAGCCTCATGGTTCCATCGACGTTGATCTATCCAACGGCGCGTTCCCGTGTGGCCCTAGCCTGCCAATATGTTGTCATGATGGCATCCTGATTACCATATTCGGGCCATTACACGGCAAGATCGTCAAATACATTACTCTATATGGTAATTCTGGGTTCCTGCAGATCGTCTTGGCGAGGGAGAAGGAGAAGGGTTGCCAGGAACATGGTCAACCCACGCATGGACGTTACACTCAACCGAAAACACCATCTAATATCTCATGACTACGGAGGATAAACACAAGACAGTCTTGGACCGCTTACCGTGCACAAAATGTCTCACCATAAATATGGTGATTTTCAATTAATTAACTAATACATTCTTCTTCATGGCGCAACGCTAAAAGGGCAGCCATCGCATAATCAATGTCACGCCTTGTGAAACATGGCATCTACACAATGCTAACCGTGCCCCCCAACCTCCAGTCCTCGGCCCATGCAGGTCCCGGGATATGCTATACTGTACACTTGAACTTTGTTTGAGTTGTGGTGGAACCTTTTCATCGCCATCATCTCCATACTTGGATCCGAACTCGGACTTAGAGGGACTGCTCCAGCATCACAAGGTCCCGAAAGCCGTCCTTCCACCGCATCACCTGCTCCGTGTCTGGTCTCGGTAGTGGACTTCGTGCAAAGCCTCCGTAACCCATCCACGCCTGTAGGCCAGCTTTAACACCCACCACACCGCCCTGGATCGCCGTCCAGTCGCCTTGTGAGACAACTTCCTGCATCTTTTGTGCTTCGGGAATGTTGCCTTCCACGTATAGGTCCATGGTCTTGACACATGCTTTCGGGGCAATGTTTGCCAAGCCAGCTAGGATACCGTGACCACCTCCGGCCAAAGAAGGAACCAGGAAGTCAGCAGAGCCTGCGAGTACAAGGAACTCGGACTTCCTTGGGCTGTGTTTAGAAAGCTTGCGGGTTGCTGCGACTACTCGGTTGAGCTTCCCCGTGTTGCCGCATGTCAACTTGACGCCTACAATATTTGGATGTTGTGAAAGAGTGATGATAATATCCGAGGACATGTCCATGCCGTTAACAGCACCAGGGTAGTTGTATACAATGATGGGAATAGGAGACTTGTCGGCAACTCTCGTGAAATACCCGAGGATTGTTTCCGAGGCTGTGGCAAATAACGTGGCATAGTAGGACGGAGGCAGCACGAGCGCATAGTCACCGCCAGCCTCCCAAGCCTCGTTGCAGTATTGGATAGTCTCGCGCGTGCTCTGGCTTCCGCATCCCACGACGATGGGCACATGCGAGAAGCCGCCGTCATTCAAGGCGGCTCTGGTAGTGGCGGTGACCAGCTGCCGCTCCGAGTGAGAGAGATGAACGGCCTCTCCGTTGGAGCCCTGCGTAGCAAGACCTGTTACACCGGCCTGAGCAAGTCGCACAGCATGAGCGGCAATTGCGGCCGTGTCGACGTCTTCTGTGTCTGGGTCGAAGAAACACATGGTTGGGGCATAGACGCCCCGTGTTAGAGGGCGAGCTACATGCTGCAACTGCAACTGCAACTGCAGCTGCACGCCAGCCAAGCAGTCTTCTGCAGAAGCGCTGGTGGTGGGCGATGAAGTATTAGATATGGATGAAAAGTTTCCGTTCTCGTTGCTTGAGTGCCATTGGCTGTTGTCGTATAGCTGGTTACCAAGGAAACCTGCTGGCGAGGGCGCATCACTGTGAGGAGGCATGATGATATCTTGAAGTCGTCTGGACTATGGGGTGTTGTGTATATAGATAAATGCGAGACTCTAGAATGTGATAATTGCAATACTCTGTAGATGGCAATAGTATAAAATTGCAATTGCTCCAAGGATATGAGAAATTGTCAGGTCTTATATCCTCGTCCATATTCCAATCCACTCAATCCTCCTGGTCGTACACCGCGGCTCAAAGAACAAGCCCTCCAATCACGGATTTACCAGACCGATACCTCATCATGCTTCAGCGGGGCCACAATAAGTCAACTGATCCAACTCGTTCACTCCGACAGGACGAACAAACCGGTCAGAGAAACGAGCAGCTCCAAGATTGGCAGAGTCAATGGGAGGCTCCGCTCATATGCGTCTATTTATGAGGGGAAATGCTCACGGGAGACACTCTTTGGGGGTAATCGTGCAGAAAATCCGGGGTTGACGGGACCGAGATTCAGTGCCTGAGCCTCTTAACCATTCTGGAGCGTGGGGGCTACTTTGAGGCCAGTCGACTTCTCCTTCACACGAGTAATGTAATGTAATGTAATGTAATGTAATGTAATGTAATGCTTCTCGTGAGGATTATTGTGATAAATACGATGGAGCAAATGGATCATAATCGATGCTGCGCCTCTTTAGTGTATCATTGGATGTGCACTGGAAAGTTCTCTCAAGGTAAAGTATACGGCTTGGAGTGGGAAGCTGTATCATCATATGCCTCATAACAGAATATCCCTCAAGTAAACAGGAATTGTCTGTGAATCGCCTCACTAGCCATCACGATGCCTCCTATTCTCTCAGGTAGCAATTGCATGTGTAACCAACCCAAGAGTCGTGGCATCTCCCCCATCATACACCTTAATCCAGATGGACCTCGTTCTTTGGTCAACTTTAGCTCAGCTGTCAGCTTGAGTGCATCATGATGTGTCATGTGTTCTGGACAGAACAAGTTTATTCTGCTGTGGTTCTTCAATGGGATCACTTATTGCGTCAGAGACAATCCATTTACTTGAGCAACTGCAACCCCACGGCAATTCTCTGTAGAATCAAAGAGGCAATGCGGCAGTTGATCATCGATCAACCATATACTAAACTGCTCAAACGGTAACTATGGCAAGGAGCGGAGTGCACTCTAACAGTTCCGATGTTTGTTCTAACCGATTGTTGGCTCTTGGTGGCTGTGGGCTTGCAAGACCCGTTCATATATTACAGCATTTATATAGTCTAGAAGCCATTATTCACTGGAAAGACTGGCTGTAATATACGGCTTAAGAGCAACCCGAATTATCGACAAGTACACATCTAGACCTGGACTTATCGATCTCTAGACGATCTCTGGGCATTTCTCCAAGTCAAAGAGACCATGATCAAAACAGGCAACCTCATGAGTTCCTTACCTACTCTTCACGCGATCAGGCATACGGCCAATCCAGCTGTACGATGCACTGTGCCGCCTATGTATAGTGCCTACACGTATCACCCTTGCTTACATCGAACTTCGCATCATGCATGCAATACATCCTGGCGGGGGCGGCTGTGCTGATGCTGAGGCACATTGGGGGTTAGTATGGCATGTTATTGACGTGATGCCTTTGATCCGAACAAATACACATCTCCTCAGCCTGCACAGGGAGTTCTTCGGGTCATCATGCTCAAAGTCGATGCAATCAATAGTATTTGCCATGATTCAAGCCATATCGAGATAACTCTGACCGAAATCGTTCATTCATAAACATGTCCGAACCTTCTATCGCAACACCAGAAAACCCCACTGCCTCATGCTTGCCAATACGCCGTGTAAGTGCCCAAGAAAAAGAAGTGAATATTTTATACAATAACCAGTTCGTCATCATCGTCGTCAAGCATGACCTGCCGCTCGAGGAGTTCATTCCCAAGACTCTCCCTCCCAGCTTCCCGAATCCCTTTATCAGTGACGAAACGAGTCTTTTTCCGCACTGGCGGCTGTCCATCCTTGCGTAGTTTCTCTCCTTCCTTCATCTTTGAGAGCTTATTTGTAAGATTCCTGCCCCAGCCAAAAGACGACGGTCCATTGCTTGTCGTTGAGCCGGATTGAGATCCAGCCTGCGAGCTGTCGGGGCGTTTTCGTTTGACTGGACTGAGATGGATAGCAGAATCCTTACCCAATAGCCCAAGTGACCTTGCGTCTGGCCTATAAACCTCATCCGTCATATGCGCAGAGTTTGACGATTGTGAAGCAGTGCCCGCAGCCGGAAGTGCTGAGGTTCGTGAACCAGTTTGTCGCATGTACTCCCTTCCTGCGGCGTTGCCGACTTGACCAAGTTTCCTCATCATGTCACGTTCTCTTTCCTTCGCCTCAAGATCTCTTTTGAAGAATTCTGCTCGCTCTTTCCGGTCATTTGGGGTGCGATCCTTTCCATCGATCAGATCTGCTGCACTCATAGAACGCGAGGCAAACCAATGCGTTTTCGTTTCCCAGTCGTACTTCTTGGCCGACTCTTCTGTCTTCTTTTCCGCGCCCCAATTATACGTTTCCTTAGACTTATTTTTCCTGGCTCCGAAACTGCTTCCATTCACTTCCATCCTCGTCGATCGCTGTTTGCGAATGGCTTCGTTGGAATGAAATTCGCAATGTTTGGTTCGCTTCTTGTTGACCCAAACGGCACACAAATTTCCGTCCTTTTTGACAGATTCGCAACCCCCGAGATCGCGTGATGTACCAATTTCAACAATCGAGTCATCATCTGAATTGATGACCAGACTAAACTTGCCAGTATCATGTCGTCCAGGTGGAGGTGGCATAATAGTAGGGTTAAGAATTCCAATGACAGTTCCCTCGGTAAGTTTCCAGTATCTTGTGAAACCAGAATTGAAGAGGAAAAGATCCAGTTCCCATTCTAGATCGACCAATGTCATGACCATGTACTTCCCTCGGTCTTCTGTCTTTCCGTTCTTCTGTGTTGGCTTATGAGCGCGGGGTTCCGACTTCTTTGCCAATATGCCAAATACCACGATATCCTGTTCGATATCGGGAAGGGCAAAGTCTGGCGCTTTGACATCCTTCAGTAGGTCCTTGATCATGAAGACCTTTTTGCCTGATACATGTCGAGCAAGGACGCTATGGGGCAGAATCCTTTTCGACAAGTGAAAACTTGAGTATGGCTCAAATCCAGTAGCTTGATCTTCAGGAACTTCACCAGGAGGTATCTTCTTTGTTCGGGTCAAAGCCGTGGAAGTTGAAGCTGGGCCATCCATATTAGGAGCTTGGACGTTAGGCACGGTATAGCTCCGTTGCATACGGCCCGGGGGATTAGGCCGGCCCATGACCTCCTCCCTTGAGAAAGATGGAGTTTGAAGTGGCTCATCCGGAATTTCGACAGCTTTCTTCTTGTACAGTTCCATCTCATCCTGGCTAATTCCAAAAGTATTTGACCTTAGCTTTTGGATATCCTTCTGCCGCTGAGCTCGAGCAATATCATCTGTCCTTGCTGATGCCAGCCGTTCGTTGAAGCTCAGAGGGCGGGTTTCTGACGGGCGAGTTTCTGACGAGAATGAGGAATTGGCGCTTCCCGTAGTCCTTGATCTTCGCAAATAGCCCGTATGACCGATATCAGTTGTTGTCTGCGAGTCTCTGTAGCTAGGCGCACGCTTCAGAGAAATATCCCGGGCTTTGAGACCCTTATCAATACCCAACAATATTCTACTTGGAGAAGTTTGTGTTTTGGGCTCTTGAACCCTTCTGACTGGTGACGCAGGGACTTGAACAAGGCTTTGTTGTAGAGCCGGTTCTTCTCTCGTAGGGGTTACTGCACGCCTCGAACGGCTTGGGACTTGAGTTGATATCACAAGCTCCGAAGTAGTCGTATGTAGGCTCTCAACACTCTCGTCCGTCTTTTTCGTCTTGGCGGCCTGCAACTTCTTCAACTTAAGCCGCGCCTCGATCGCCTGGAGCTTCAATTGCAGCGTTTCCTCGTCTTCATCCTCGTCGTCGTTTTCGATCTCGGCCATAAGGTTCATTGAAGGCAAGTTGCGGCTTCTCTTTGACGGTGAAGGTGAGGGCGACGTCATCATCTGTCGATATCGTTCTCGTCCGCCTGGTGTGCTAAGCAGAGCTTCATGTGGAGATCTCGGGGGCCATTGGGTGTCGCTTTTCTGTTTTGCTGGGGATGCTGTGGTACGTATGGTCAGTAAATTATCGCAAAGAAGATCGTCGAGCTAAGCGATGCGGTCTTACCTGGAGCCATGACGATGCCAGGAACAGTAATCTAATCTTTAAGCTGGTGGCCCAGAAACCAGCCCGATGGTATGTATTTGGTTACTGAGGTGATTGAGTATAAATACCGGGTGAGTTCTATAGTATATTCCCGGATTTTCAGGGAGGCAGGTATTGGCTATGCGAGGCGGCAGCCATTCAGCTTAGTTGCTTTTGCGAGAGAAAATATGCTGTAACTGCGATTTTCGGTTGTTGATGCAAGGAATGCTGGTTTAAGCGGTGTTGGATTGGACATCGACGAGTAGGAATCCACATGCCGGGCGGACACCGTTAAAAGTTAGGCCCTCTGGAATATGCGCTGGCTGGTAACTGGCCAGTGCAGCGGATACTGGCTGGGGGGGCCGTGGCGCCAGCCTCATCTAGTTGGTCCGCTAAATTAAAGTCCTTGGTAACCCTTGCAACCGTCGCGTTAAAACGCGTCTCACCGTGTTTAATTCAATATCGCTTGCGTCTCATCTTAATATTTCCACTTTGTACTCCGTGTCAGCCAGGGCAATCTTCTTGGAAGAGCATCGACAACTTGATATTTCCCCATTTCTCTTTTGGGTTTTCTTCAGAATAGCGCCGTGTATATACATTATTAATTCGTTCAACCAAACTCGTACAATGGCAAGGACAAGATCAACTAAAGCTGCTCCAGCAGATGCTAAAGCTTCAGAATCAAAGACTACCGCTTCCAAATTCAGTCTATCCTCCCGAGCAGAGAACCCTTCCAAAGTTTTCATTCTTCCCTCCAAAGCGACACCGGAAGCGCGTATCGTCACACTTCCCAACCCCAGACATGGCCGACCAGCGCGATACCTGGTGTGTCCAGAGACAGGCATATACGAATTCACAAAAGTTGCGACCCCAAAGACGACGCCCCGAAGTTGGTTGATCGAGAATACATCAGACTCGACTTCCGCGGATGATGCCAACAAGACTGGTGTGTCAATGGGTCAAGATCTCTATCTGGCTACCTTGATTGACCCCCTTTTCCTCGTTCTCCCAGCATTGGCGGAGACACAATCTAAAAGCTCGGAAGGAAAGCGCTTGTTTCTCTCCAGCGATGATCACTTCGAAAAGTTGCCTGAGGATTTCTCACACCTATCCCAGATACTGCGATGCGACAAGACACGGAAGCTGATTGAGAGCCGGATGGCCGTGGTTTGCGACATTGTCGAAGCAGGAGACGAGAACATGTTTCGAATAAATGAGAACAAACTGACCGAGGCCATCTTGGGAAAGGCAAAGAGGATGTGTGATGGTGGTTTGGCTCCAACTATGGAGGAGAAGTTCGTGAAGAAGGCGCTGGAAGCACCAATCCTTGTACAGAAGCGACAGAAAACGGAGACTACAACAGCAACAAAGCTGGAATCTCAGACAACGACTGCAGAGTCGACCGATTCCCAGTCGACCGTTACCACAGCGGAAACGGATGTCTCCCAGCCTTCAACTGTGGCCACGTCCTTCACCGAGGAGACCGTCACAGACAACATCGTCAGCGCCATTGAGGCATCTACCGAGGTCCTGGATCTTCAGAGACTGCGCATCGCTTTCAGCTTCATCTGTTCAAGTTATGTCGCTGTAACTCTTGCTGCGCAATTGGAAACCCTTCTAAAAGCTAATGCCATGGTGGACTTCACGCCTTTGGACGAGTACATGACCAAACTAGTCAAACTACGTGCTGAAGCCACGGCTGCCCACTCTATTGACTACTCTCGCAAGCGTGGTCTGGATGAAGACGAAGATGAAGCATTCGTCAAGAAGAGAAAGATGGAGGAGGAAAAGAAGAAGAAATCACTCGAGAGCAGAGGAGTTAGGGATCTCAAGAAGGTCAATACCAAGGGAATGAAAAAGATGAGTGACTTTTTCAAGAAGAAGTAATGAGACAAAATTCTATTGGGTATATATGTCATGAAGGCGTGAGGTGAACTGGGCTGCGTCTCATTTGGTCCCTCTCGCTCGGCGCGCACCAAAACCTCGGCCAATATTAGAGGTTCCGCGGCTCGGTATACTAGATGAGCTGGTTCCAGATGTGTAACTTGAGCTAGCTCCTCGTGAGACAACCCGGCCTCGTGCCCTGGTGGTGCCTCTGGTTCCCCTGGCTCCTCTTGACCCTCGCGCAGGTGCGGCTGTTGTGAGTCTTCGCTGTTCCTCTTCTTCGCGGCGTTGTCGCAATTGTTCACGTCTTTGCTCTTCTTCAGCAGCCCTTCGCTCAGCGGCCTGTTGTTTCTGAATGGCCTCGGCCTCTTGTTCGGCAACGTCTTCAGTTGCACCCTTCCATCCGGAGTCTAGAAGCAATCGCTGGTTATGCTCGGTCTGCGACAATATCCGCGTCCAGGTGTTGAGGAGAATAGAAGCATTGTTTACCGTGCTCAATACAGTCTGTGGTGGTTAGGATACATGTAGCAAAGATGATGCGAGGGAAAACATACGTTCATGTTCCCCCCTGCACGTTCCAGTGTCGAAATCACACCCTCCAGGGATTCATTGATACTCCGGACCCCTTCAAGTTCTTTACGCAATGCAGTGTCATGGTCTATTGGCTCTGGGCGCTCATGTGTTGGGGTTTTTGGTGTTTTGGGGGTTCTAGGAGTCCTAGGACGAGATGTCGGTGGGCCATCTGGCGATTCCCAGATATCAGACTCTGTATATTCGGTGGTGTCGTCGGTCATAGTGTCAGATAGTTATGATATGCAGACCGGCGCCAGCACGCAAAGTTCTGTCTCGTCAACCACTAAAAGCGCTGGTATGTGGTCGCAGTGAGGTCGTCTGTTTCAAGACGTCCACAGTTTCGAAAATCGTATAGACAAACAAAGTGGCGTATGCGGATCAGGGTCGGCGCTTGTCGACGTGGACAGGTACCTTAGCGATGGGTTGCCGTACAACGGCAACCTTGTTTAATTCATGAGGGGCACTTCTATTGTTCCCACCTTTTGCTTTAATTTGATGCTCATGGTTGCTGTTTGATTGGCCGTGACTGTCGCGTAGCAAACGCGTCAGAGAGGGGTTGCTCACCCGACGGACGCGTTTGGGTTCCAAGTGGATCGGTAATTTTAGTGGGTAAAACCTGGTCGTGCAACCAAGAATACGGAGGCTGGGAGACGGGCGCACACTCCAGGGTAGTTTCTGTTCCCAGCCACTTCGCTCACCTTTATTCTTCTCTTTATTCAAATGTAAACATCTTACCCTACAAACACCCATCTCTGACTCTGCCATTATCAACCATTAGCAAGCGACTTTTATCACTGCGGAATCATATTGTTATTTATCCAAACCATATACCCATTTTGCAGACCTTTACTGCAAGTCGCCTAGTCAACTGCGTTGTTTATCACGTCATTCACAGATTCAATTCGATTCGACTCTCCCGGGTAGACCTGGCAATCATCGAGAGCATACTTCAAGCCTCGAGTCGAGATAATCTTCTGACGTTTAAGCCTCAGTAATCAGCAAAAAATCATCCAACGGCCACAATCGATAATAGGCACTGCCTTGCACCTGTCAAAATGGCCGACGCACCTGGCTCTATTACTCCTCCGCCACCCTCCCACATCCGCACTCCGCCAACTCCTCGCCTCGGATACCAGGACAACTGGGAACCATTCACTCCACGCAAATCTGCACGAATTTCATCACAGCGAACAAGGACTCCATCTCCCGGCGCATCAACCCGGCCATCTCAATCACCGCACACTGCCAGAAAGTCAAACAAGCATTTGAGCGCCGCTATTCCATCCCCTATGCCGCATAAGAAACGCATGCCTGGTAGTGATTACGTTCGCCGAGCAACCGAAAACATGCAAGGAGAGACATCTCGAGATGGCGCTGGTCGTCGCCCGCATGAGCGTTCCAGCTCTTCCCTCTTTGCTGCCTCCGGCATGCTTCCCACCCCTTCAAAGACTCCTCAAAAGCCTCCTAGTGAGAAGAAGACGGCGCACATAAAATCTGTTGCCCGCAATCTATTTAGTTCCGATGCAGATGAAGCTGCCCTGACTCCTAGGAAGCGACCTCTCAAAACATACAGCGGTAATTCGCTGGAGAGCTTCGCTGTGGAGGAGGTTGAGGAACCTATTGAGATCTTCACTGATACCCGTGATCGAGTTCCCGTTCGTGATGTGAGCCAAGAGAACCCTTTTATCACATCAGAAAACCCTTTCCTCAGCGACGCACCCAGACCTGAGCGTACCAAGCGTCACGACAGACGCAAGGTCAAGGTTCCTGGAGAGGGCATCAAGACTGTTGACGAGCTCGCCGACCGCAAGGATGGCATGGTGTACACATTGTAAGTTCTCTACTCTACCAACTAGATACGCAAACACTAACTTGAACAGCCGTGGAAAGAGATTCTTCCGCAAGTGGTCCGAGCATGAAATTGAGGATCGCGATGAGCTCCAAGCAGCAGAAGAGGACCCCGAGGCTCATTTGACTAGACCTCTCACGCGAGCCTCTATCAAGCCTTGCCTATTATTCCAGAAAGCCAAGACAGATGAGCAGATTGAAGAAGAAGAGGCTGCTACTGATGTCGAGGACCTTGAAGAGGAGCTGGACATCCCGGCAACACCATCGATCTTCAAGAAAGAACGCGCAAACACTCCCGAAGCGCCCCGATTCGCTCCAGCCTCACCACCTTCAACTCGAAGAGTAACTCGATCCACCAATAAGTTGGGCGACGAAATGACTCCAATCAAGCCACCTGGCAAACGAAGCCCCTTCGACTCTTGGCGACGAACCAAGGAGACCGTCAAGTCGCCATCGCGCAAACGATCCGGGGAGAGCATTGATACCAGGGATACAAAGCGCAGCCGCGTTTAGAACCCTGCTTCGATGCACAAACCTTGCATTTGCTTTCTACTTCGATTTCCCATCTCAGCCAAGTGGCTCTTAACATCCTTTGATAATTCTGCATACGGTTACCCCTGCTTTTCATGTTGTAATAGCACTCAGGACTGGATTTACGGCGTTGAAGGGAATTAGAGCGTCAAAAGGACTAGCAAGCTGTCAAGGGACGACGGAATGTACCGCATTGATGGAAGAACGACGTATTGATTGACTGATACCTGAAGTGGCCTCGGCTGAGGTAGAGAGGATGAAAGTCCAAATCTGTTGCGGTTGTTAAGTTGGTATTCGGTATCGGCTGGTCTGGTGCGTTGAGGGGGTTTCCCAGGCACTTTTTCGATTCTGTGAGACCCAGTTTTAGATAGATTTTTTTCATGATTAAGTCGAATAAATCAGACAAGTTCATGATAATTACACCAGTCTCAATCCCTGTGCCTGTGCTTCTCAATAAATCACCAATTGGAAGTGATTCTGTGACGTGTTGACGTGCTTAGCGCTCTGCCCCACGTGCCCCTCACCCTCAGTGATTTCGTCCTGACATCGGTCCAGCAAATAATTACCTTTTACCTAGTCTGGAGGGCATTAGAGAGGCAAGTCAAGTACTCTCTTCTCTGTAATCTCTTTTTCCTAAAGAAGAACCATACTGACAGTCGAGACAGCTTTGTATTGACCCTAGGCTTTGTTACTATAGCTCAAGATGCATATCCTCGTTACCAATGATGATGGGCCGCCATCGCCTCATTCTTCTCCTTACGTCCACTGTCTTATCCAACAGCTCCAGCAAGCCGGCCATACCGTCTCTGTTTGTCTACCTCACACCCAGAGATCATGGATCGGTAAGGCACACATGATTGGGCAGACCCTCAAGCCTTCGTACTACCGCCCCTCAACTGTTGTCCATGGTGAGGATTCTCCAGGCACCACTCATAATCGACCCTCTACTTCAGGAGACGTTGAAGAATGGATCCTGATTGACGGGACACCGGCTTCTTGCGTTCAGATTGGACTTCACCACTTCTTCCAGGATCAAGGACCTATCGATCTTGTTGTTAGCGGACCCAACTACGGTAGAAACACTACTGCGGTCTTTGCTTTGAGCTCGGGAACGTTGGGCGCCGCTTTGGAGGCTGCTGTTTGCCAGAAGAAGTCGATTGCCTTGAGTTTTGCTTTCTTCACCAGGAACCATGACCCGGTCATCATCGAGGCGGCTTGCCGGCGTAGCGTCAAGGTCATTGAGACACTCTACAAGCAGTGGCCTACAGATGGTAGCGCAGATCTCTACAGCGTCAACGTACCACTGGTCGAAGGCCTGGAGAATAACAAGGCTGTTTGGACAAATGTTCTCCAGAACTACTGGCGAGAAGGTGGCTGCTTCCAGGAGATTGAAGGTGAGGCAGGTGACGAGAACGAGGAAGAGGAGAAGATACGCGAGGGAATAGGAGGAGAGGTGGACGATGCCTCTCCACCCAGCTCACGAAAGGGGCATTCCCACAAACACTTCAAATGGGCGCCCAGGTTCACTGATGTCTACAAAAGCGTTGAGGAATCCGCACCTGGTAATGACGGATGGACTGTTAAAGAGGGACAGACAAGGTATGTGTCATCCATTGATACGTGAACCGGCCTTGCTAACAGTCTTAGTGTCACTCCTCTCAAGGCAAACTTCATGCATGGTCCTGGTGAATGGAACCAGACAGAGCTTAAACTGTAAGTACCCTTGATCGAGCTATATGCGAAGGGCAAATCTAGGAGAGGAACATAATGCCTGTATTCTACCAAGACTACCAATAAACATATTCTTACTGTCGATTAAGGGACTCGGGTTCAGAGGAAAAGCAAATCGAGCAAGTCGAGCAAGTATTGGTATTGAGGCCAAAGGGCCCCTCGGTTCAAGCCATAATCTCCTACGAAGACTCCTACGTTCAGCCGCTTATTCTATCCGCTCTGAATGCGTTATTTCCAGAGGGAGTATTCAACGTAATCACTGACGCACCAGAGTCTGATGAGCCATCTCTTGCAAAGATGTTCCCCTCGGGCGGAAATGTTCTGCAGATCGTCGCGTACGAGACCATCGACTTTGAGTATGCTGCTAGTCATGAGCGAACAACCCTTATCAACAGCTACATGATTCGAAAAGCCCTTATCCGAAAACATTTCCTATCCACTACTGTTGATCACTGGGTTGCAAAACATCCTGAGTCAACTCTTAAAACGCATATGAAGCGTAGCGAAGCCTTTGAGGTTGATTTTGCAGAGTTCCTGGATGATGCATTGGTTGAGGCTTTTGACCTTCGGGAAAGTATGGATCGCAATGAGCAGCAATCAGATCCCAATGCAAAGGAGTGGTGGATCTTGAAGCCAGGAATGAGTGATCGGGGTCAAGGAATTCGACTTTTTAGCTCGATGGATGACCTCCAGAATATCTTCGACATCTGGGAGGAGGACCAGCCTGATACTGACGATGAAGAGGAGGTTGATGAGAAGGACGACGACGGTAACTACATCACAGCCTCACATCTGCGACACTTTGTCGCGCAGCCATACATCCACCCCCCTTTGCTGGTCGATGGCGAGAAGCGCAAGTTCCACATCCGCACGTATGTACTGTGCACGGGAAGTCTTGACGTCTGGGTTTACAAGCACATGCTTGCACTGTTCGCTGGAAAACCCTACACTTCCCCGGCAGACGCACCGGAAGACATTGAGTCCTTCCTTACAAACACATGTCTCCAAGACTCACCAAACGAGAACACCGTCCGTCGCTTCTGGGACTTGCCTTTGCCGGGTAACATGCGCGATGATATCTTCCGCCAAATCTGCGACGTGACCGGGGAGATTTTTGAGGCTGCGGCAAAGGCTATGCCTATCCACTTTCAGACGATGCCTAATGCTTTCGAGGTCTATGGCCTGGATTACCTTGTGGATGCCCAAGGCACTGCTTGGTTGCTCGAGATCAATGCTTTCCCCGACTTCAAGCAGACCGGAGGCGATCTGAAGGAAATTGTGTCTGGGTTCTGGAAAGGTGTCATGAGGCATGGAGTTGCACCATTCTTCGGAGTTGAGAGTTCGATCAAGGATCAAGAGGGCGCGGAGGACATGGTTCCTGTCCGTAAGGTGGATTTGGGACGGCGATAAGGCATGCATTGGGGTAGCCACAAAGTTACAAGAAGGATTGTTGAATCGGCGCACCGTCTAAGGCCCAAGGAGTTTAAAAGTTCTGTGTTTGACGCATACCTTTCGTTATCTTAGCATATCGCCCCTTTCTAAGCATAAAATTTGTTGACCAAAAGAAAATCCTGCTTCCTCTTCCTCCTTTGGCTTTGGCATGTCAACATACCGAACAGCAAGAGTCCCGGCAGCTAAGATACTTCTCTCTTCGTTCTCTTGTTTGTTGCGTTCTTCCGGTTTAATTATTAGAATACTTATAGAATCCTGTCAAAGTTCCTCTGCCACTCTATAAATCTGGTTCTGCTCGACATAGCCCCTTGGAGTCCCTAGCACTGCGTTGTCTTTATGGTTTCGAGATGCTGGAGACACTTCTCTTTATAACACTGACTCTGATCCCAAGCGTGCGCCTATCTAGATTCATAAGTCTTTTGATCTCGAGCTGACTAGGGGATGTTGAAAGACTAAACTAACCAAACTGAGGGGTAAGAATCATTATGTGAAATAATGGTAATTTTTAGACCAATATTACACACAATTTCCTGTCCTCTGGTCTGAAGAACCTAGTCATCTCTCTATGATACGCTGAGGGTCATTTAGGAATGAAGTGTTCTTCCGTCAATAATTTAGAAGATCTGTCGAGCACAATCACTTTGTAAATTAACCAGCACAGACTCGTATTCCCCCGTTCGTTCTTTGTGCTGCTCTTTGCCGGTTGCAAGAGCTTTGGGTTTGTCAGTTCGGGGTCGATATGAGACACGGCTATCGAGGACGTACTCAACTCCCACGTGTAAGGATAGATCACCCAGAGGTGGTAATAGCCATGGGATCCTGTGGCAAAAGCCTCATCCATATTCTGACTTCGTTTCTAAGGGAAAAGGTGAGAGGCATTTACCAGTCTTGCTTATTCTATTTCTCTCTCAGGTCTTCCACTTGGTATGCTCGCTAAGCGTCTTCTTTCTGAGGTTATCTTTGGTCGTCATTAAGGGGATGTTCCATGGCCACATCCAGGGAGACGAAAGGAAAGCGAGCAGTGACCACCTAAGAAGTCAGGCGGTATCAGATTGGCAGTGGCTTTCAAGCTTTCCGCAGCCAGATATTTTGGAAGGTTCAAGGTTCAAGGTTCAAGATGATGCTTTTCAGTGCAACGTAGAAGAAAGTATGACGAACGCTATCCCGTATTAAATCATGAAATACATATTGAAACGTTTATACAATCACGAAGATCATTTCAAAATCAGCATTGATTATCTGAGATTCAAGGAGATAAAGAAAAAAGTTCTGTGTTTGATGAGTATGTTACAAGTGGCACCATCATTTGTTATAGGGTAACTTGTAAACCAGGAAGTCAACGCAGCATATCCTGCCTGGTTAGTTGCCTGGCCTCCACTGTCTCAATTTTCACTGTCCCAGTTGTCTCACCGAGGGTGAAATTGTTGATGAAATCTGATCAAAAAGTCTCATCGTATAGCGAGTTTATCGTTCAAAGAGGAGATACTGACTTTCGGTAGTTGGGGGATGGAGATACACAGCCACAATATGGTGGAGTATGAGTGTAAATCACCTCCGATCTGTGTCCGCCATGCGGGATTCTACTGATTGATAGGGATTTAAAGTTATATGAAAGTGCCAACAAGGTAGTTGTGTATTTGCTGTGCCGTAGTGGAGCAGGGACTTTTCGTCGTGGAGGAGGCTGTGTTGTGATAGCTATACCAGGATCCCGGGTTCTATCTACAAAAGGAAGTTGAGAACTCTATATCGGGTGGGTATTTGTTATTTTGAATGTCACCACGGGGAGCTTATCGTAGAATGGGGCGTTTTGTAATTTGCGCTTTAACTAGACTGGGCCATTTACGTGAAATTGATGAGACGAAATCGAAGACAGACATGATACAATATGGGCGTATTTGGAGTAGCATAGTCGGTGGATTGAGTAATTTGTTCTTCAGATTTGATAGAAACATAGTAACTCAAGATAGATGCCTTAAAGTGCTGCCGTGTCATAATCTTTGCGCAAGACTGTAGCTATGGTTTAACTACAATATTCTCTAGGCTCCATCGATGTATTCTGTCAACCCTGAGGTGTCAGATGGCCAAACACAGCACTTCACTGCTCTATCAGCTGAACTGTAGACGGGACCAATCAGCTTGAGTTCTTAGGTCTGTAAGGTCCTACCAAGGCATTATCTTGGGAGTTTCCGAACCCGGTTTACTTGGTACAATATGACCAGCTGCAAGAGGCCTTGCACGTGTAACTGCAGGAAGTCGAATATTAATCTGCCTCACTAGAAATGAGTGCGATCTAGTGTATTCCACTATGATCAAAAGTATGCCGAAGGATTCGCACAAGCACACGTTCAATGTCTGATGGGCGAAACGTATATAATTTATGGTTCGGGACTGCAACGACCCGTATGGTATGTTTATGTGCCTTGGCCTAAGGACTAATTAGTACGGACATAGTCTTTAGACTCATGACCCCGAGGGTGTGTCAACAGACTTGACCGCACAATTGAAAGAAGGCTGAATGTGAAGTTACGTATACAGTAGTGATAGATTGGAGTTGAAATATCGATCTTGGTTCTTTTGTTGACCTGTGACTGTGGCTTAGACGAACGTTTGATCTCGATTCCTGATGTATACAGATTTTACAATTCAATTGGCCAAAAGAACTTGGACTTGGGCTCAAAGCACTGCCTGCTGGATCACCTGTGAGAGAGTTGTGTGAAGTCGAGGCGTCACTGGCGTTGTACTACACATAGTTCGGAAGCCATCTCGGCCAAGTAACAGGGCGAAGCAAAGCTCCCTAGCCGGCGTTCAAAGCTAAAGACATCGCTTTACAACATGTGATATGGAAGTACGACGAACGCTATTTCCACGGTCAAACCATGAATCATGGTCAACTGCGTATTCGTGTATTCTCGAAATGGCTCCTTTTGGCAATGACCAGCTGGAGGCTGAGCAATGCCACCAAGAGCAAGAGAGATAAAGGTCGCTAGCCGAATCTTGACACTTTTGTTAATTAGGTATGGCATGGTAATTAACGTTCTGGTCTCGAAGTCACCCCGGAAATTATCCAAACTCTGTTGACTGTGTCTTGGCATCACCCGGCTTGGCTGTGTCTTGGCTGTGTCTTGGCTCGACACTTGGGACCCCTGCTGCATAAGCTGGCAGAGGAAGGATTTCTGACAGATGCATATATCCGACGCTGATTGGCTACTGAATTTCAGATTTTGTTACCCAAAAGAGACGATGTCAACTCTTTTTCGACGACGACTGTCGCGTTTGGTGTATTGAGAGAATTCCATATTCACCTTCACTTTTTAACCCTGTTGAATCATTGCATGCATTATTAAACAATGACTCACTGTTCGTCTCGTTTAGTAACGCCTGATGAGAGGCCAATCTACTCACTAAAAGCCCGATTGTTGGGGAGACATGTGGCTGTGCAGCATCACTTGCCACTTTCAAGTTTCGTTGTTGAGTCTCAGTTGTCGAAAAGGCCTCCCACTAGCCACAGAGAAAAAGGTTGTATGCTGGACCAGTGATGTTTGGGCCGTTGATGGATGGAGTGGTCTCGGCTATGCCAAGCCTTGCTAGTAACAAATACCTGATTTGTTCATGATCGACATGTCATGGGTTTAAAAAGAAGATGTGAGGTTCGGTTGGCCATGATGTGCGTATTACACCCGCGCTGCTGCCGTGTTGAGCTGTTGTGCTTGGCTGAGGCAACAGCGCTGCTGTCCTTGAAGCACAATTGTTTGTCATTGAGCACACTCAGTTGGCTCATTTCACAGTCAGCAAAACAATCTCGGTTGTTGGTCGTTCAAGGAATAAGGCTTGCGACAAGGGATAGAAGCTTGACCCTGACAGTGGAGCTTAGCCAGCAGCGTTATTGGATGATTGTTGAATAGCGTAGTGGGGTTTGAACTTGCTGATTCAAGGTCTCTTGGATAGGATCAAACCCGAGCTCTAATCCGTGTACAGGTCTCAGGGGTTGGAAAGGTGCAAAAGTGGTCCCGATTCTACCAGTTTTTGCCACCAAAGATTTTATATATCATTTTAAATAATAATTCTCAACTTATATAATTCGGAAATAATATCATCATAAAGCTCTCTAAACACTCTTTATAAT
>JAAGWP010000510.1:0-47113 GCA_013266165.1 Fusarium graminum
GGGGGGGGGTAAGGGGGGTGGCGAGGGGGTGGAGCGTAAGGTGAGTGATCCGGAGGGGACGGAGGAGGTCCATACGGGCGGGGGTATGGTGACTGTGGCACTGGGGGTTGAGGAGGCGGAGGAGAAGAAGCATATATGCCAGGGGGTCTCGGGGGTGCTGGAAGACCTGGGGGAGGGCCGCCATATGATGGCGGAGGATACGGTTGAGGGTAGCCAGGAGGCGAGTATCCAGGGGCATAACTCGGGGTTGGAGTGCTGTATGGAGGGTAATGAGGAGGATAGGAGGGAGGTCCAGTTGGGTAGGGTCCAGGTGGAGGGCCATAACCTGGAGGAGGGCCATATCGAGCCATGCCTGGTCCTGGCACCGGTCCTGGTGCGGGCGAAGGTGAATATTTGGTGATTATTGGCCCTTTGGACTTCTTTGATCCTCCATGGTGATCTCTGTTACCTGCATGGCCGGAAGTATTGGCGTTTCTCCAAGCCGCGAGGCCACTATGCCTTGGTTAACATTTGAAATAATCAAAACCCAGCTGGGGTTGCCAGGACTTGAATACTTACGCTGGCGTTTCCCTGGTAGGTTCAGGGCATGCTATAGTCCAATGCCCCGAGCCGCCGCAGTTGTAGCATCGAGCCTCTTCCGGTCGAGGTTGACCAGGAGCCGTGTTAGACATGGCTGGTAAGTGAGCAAAGGTGTATAAAGAGAAGCGTTGAAAGACACAGGAGACTTCCTAGTATTATGCAATGGCAGGCTGAGACAGTTGGACCAACGTAGTAGCGTATATAGCACTTGTAGGGTGAGAAGAACGATAACGACTTGGCCAATAGGTTGTAATGAGATGCAAGGCTCAAGCGCGGACACGACTCAAAAGGCCAATTTTGAACAAGCGGTCTGAGGCTGACTTGAGTAACACGGTGATACGTTTCACAACAGAAGCTCTCAGCGCGAGTCATAGACAAAGCGAAACGAGGCGAGGCGAGGCGAGGCGATATAATGAAGTAGAGCCAGAGCCAGTGTCAGATCCAGCGCGCGGTCGCGATATGCGAAAGCCCCCTCCCTGAACCTGCCCTGGACTTATTAGAGAGGCTTCATTCAGGGATCCTTGAGGGAAGGGGCCTGATGAGACAGGTGAAGATGGCGGAGGTGATGACGGCCTTCAAGTTAGCGATGAGGCTCACTTATCAGAGGCAAGTATTGATGGCGGCGATAGTTATTGGTGGATGGCGATGCTGAAGGTTGTCGCGTGCGCACGGGCCACTTCTCAAGTCAGGTATGGAAGTTGAAACTGAAATAGACTTTGGCTCGTTTTCTGGCTAAGGTAATCACATCCAGGGCGCTCTTGCTTGGCATACATACCTACCTACCTAGGTAGCTATATAAGGAAAGGACAATGGCCAGAAATGCATTGAAGCCCTCTTTACTGGCTTAACCCACTATAGATGTTGCGATAGAATCTGGAGTTGAAAAGAGTTTCGGCTCTGGTAAACCTAACATACCTATAATTAGGTGCATTACGTTTTAACTCATTTGCCATCCATTGCCTTTGTCTACGTTACCTAACCTCACTTGGCTGTTATTCGCTGTCTTATACTTTGCTTTGATATATAGGATTTCGAGGATACCAGCTATGAGATAATTAGACATATTATCCATCATCTTAGAAACACTACCTGCTTAATGAGTCATTCACATATCTTTTATAGCTAACAGCACCTGAGAAAATATCGACCCAGCTGTAGCTTATTAGTAAATATCATTACATATCTCCGAAACAATGTATTTTCTCCACTGCACTCCTTCCTTGTACTCTAGACGCCACAAAACATATCACCCATCCGCCTATGTATTGAGACCAGTCCTGAGACTTGATTATACCAACTGTAAAGTACTGGTAGCAGAACATCGTCAAGAACTTGACCCAACTATCTACAGCATAATTAATATATCCGCTCTAGGATGCAGTCAAAGTGTGGGGAGTGTAGGTCCGCTTTTCCCTGCTGAGTGACGACTAAGCAAATCACCAGCTAAAACATCCCACCGCCCAAAACACCACCATGCTGTATATGTAATCACCACTACTATACCTCTCTTCGTCGCATCGCGAATCCTCCATCTTCCACTTCCGTCGCGCTCGATCCCCCTTCGACCGTCTTCGTCTTGCGTCCATGTGAACTGAGCTGCCTTGATCCCGATCATGTTGGTACAACCACCGAACTCACCTCCAGACACCATCCTTGCCAGGAGCCGAATCCGACGCCGTCACTCTTAATGATACCGACGCCACGACATACGGCCCTCGACTTTTTACTGTAACATCTGCATAGCGATTCTACCGCTCGCCCTACTCTGTCGACATCTATAACGACTGCCATATCTCCACCATGCCTGGGCTACCTTGTAAGCGACGCACCAGATCGAAAAGGTTCCCAGGCTCACATTTCTGACCCAGCATCCGTCGATCTCGACGAGTGCATCTCGCGCTTATACAACAAGGAGTTGCTCGCCGAGTCTGTCATAGAAGCCATCTGCGCCAAGACGAAAGAGCTTCTTATGCGCGAGTCCAACGTTGTCCACGTCCGCGCACCCATAACTGTCGTGGGAGATATCCACGGCCAGTTCTTCGACCTTATCGAGATTTTCCGCATCGGCGGCTACTGCCCTGATACCAACTATTTGTTCCTCGGTAACCGCCCCACGAGCTCGAGATATGGACAGGGTGAACATTTGCTGACCAAGCCTGGGGCAAAATAGGAGACTACGTTGATCGTGGCATGTTCAGTGTCGAAACGATATCGCTACTCGTTTGCTTGAAGCTCCGATACCCTAATCGCGTGCATTTGATCCGTGGAAACCACGAGTCCCGCGGTGTCACGCAGTCATATGGTTTCTACACAGAATGCTCGCGCAAGTACGGCAATGCCAATGTGTGGCATTACTTCACAGACATGTTTGACTTTTTGACTTTGAGCGTTGTGATCAACGACCAAATATTTTGCGTTCATGGAGGTGAGCGCATCAGATCTATAAGAAAGAGAGATTTACTGACATGGGATCCAGGTCTTTCCCCCTCTATTCACTCCATTGACCAAATCAAGATTATAGATCGCTTCCGCGAAATTCCTCACGAAGGTCCCATGGCCGATCTTGTCTGGTCTGATCCTGACCCTGAGCGCGATGAATTTTCTCTTTCGCCGCGTGGCGCGGGGTATACTTTTGGCGCACAGGTGGTTAAGAAGTTCCTGGCTGTCAACAATATGTCACATATCCTACGCGCCCACCAGCTATGCCAGGAGGGCTTCCAGGTCCTTTATGACGACCGACTCAGCACCGTCTGGAGCGCGCCTAACTATTGTTACCGTTGTGGAAACATGGCCAGCGTCCTTGAGGTTAGCGACACGGGTGAACGTTTCTTCAACGTCTTTGCGGCCGCTCCCGAGAATGATGTGCACAAGGACCTTCAACCCGGCAACGAAAAGTCTGCCGATGGCAATGCCTTGCCAGACTACTTCCTATAGACAAAAAGTACCCACACATACATACATCACCCTAGAGCTATAAGCTCGGGCCTAACGATATTCACATCAACATGATACCATGTCTTTGACGCAGGCATTCACGAATTTGAACTGGCAGATAGAGTTAATTGCATAGCATAAAGCTTGACGTATATAGGCATTTTTTATTCTCTTGCAATGACGCAGCTCTGAACTGAGCTCCAAGTCCTGACTCGTCAGTGACGAGTGCATAGTACGAAACAGAACAGCCACCGTTCTACCCAAATGAAGTTGTCTTTCGACTTGATGTAAGGTTTCTGTGTGTGTATGTGTATGTGTGAATTCTTCTCCAATGTTCAGGTATCTCATTATCTCATGACTTGTGTGATATGTATTTTCGAGTTATGTTGTTGGTACGCGCATTAAAGACGGCGATGTTTACCAGTCCTTGGCAATGTCGAAACTCCACTCAAACTCGAGATGCTTCTTCTTGTCGTCGTCCACAAAGCTAGAGATGGCGTTGTAGTGGCCTCGAGCGAGCATGCCGCTGGGAGCTTCCTCCTCCTGGACTATAAGTGTGTCAGTGGATAATTTCATGTTATTCAGATACAAAACTTACACTTCTTGACGTAAGTGGGCTGCTTGTCGGTGCTGGGGGCGTAGCTGCCAATCATCTCAGAGTCCTTTGAAACACGGATACCCTTTCGCTTAACGACCTGGACGTAGTGAAGACCACTGAGAATCTCATGCTGAACCTTGAACTTGGCGCTCATGGTGAACTTGGCACCCTCCTTGATGTTGAAGGGCTTGTCCTTGAGGGTGGTCTCGCTTCCAGGGGTAGAAAGGTCAATAGTGACGGGAGGACGGCCAGGGGAGTCCATTGTCAAAGAGAGAATGATACAAACTCGGGGGTCGTTGGGGTCGGAAATGTCAGTACCGCCGCCGAGACCAAGGGACTCCTTGTATCGCTGAAGAGACTCATCGCCGGCATCTAAAGAATAGAGCTGTTAGCTTGGTTGCAGCTGAGGTAATTGGGTTTGTAGAAGCGGTAAGCGAATGGCAGCCGATCGAGGTCTAGGTTTCTCTGTAGTTTCCAAGACAGGAAGTATCCTTGAGCCATATCTCAAAGCGAAGCCTCAGCTGAAGCTAAAGATCCAGCACACTGCAGAGAGTGGAAGAATATAACCAGTATCATGCCATGTTGGTGCCATATTACGATGCGCTACCGCATGCTCTGGCACTATGTGTTGCGCACACCGCAGACCCCCAGTCAAGGAAGTTTAGAGGGAAAAGAAATCACATACCCATCTGCTGGTACTCAGCCAGACTCTGCTTGGGCTGGGAGAGCTTGTAGCCCTGAGTCTCCTCGGGCATAGTATCATCGTCGTGAGAAGCCATGGTGAGACAGATAAAAAGAGGCGGGGTGATGGAGAAGCGGAGGGCAATATGCTATCACAAGTTGATCGAAGCTACCTAAGCAAAAGTTAGGCAAGTAGATTGGGGATCGAGAGTTGAGTAAGAAAGGAGAAGAGGAGGGAAGGAAGAAGGAAAAAGAAGGAAGCTTACTCGTCGATCGAGACCAGGTAGAGCTTGGAGGGGCTTTCCAATTGCACAGGCGGTGACGATAGAGGGGCTGGAGGGGCTTCCCGTTCACGCAGGCGGTGTTGCAAGTCTCCAGGGGGCTGTTCCTGTTACTGGCCTGGACTGGGCTGGAGGCGCCTCGAGGTAACATAAAAGTTGACCGCTTTAGACTAGGTAATAAAAATATTTAGGTAAGTTTATCGCAGATTATGGTGGTGCTTTACTCAATCTTTTTCTACCCCTCTATGAACGGTCATGTCTTTTGACACCCTCTGTAGGCGGTCGCTACAGCTGCTGCAGTGGGGCTTTGGGGTTATGCAAAGGGCTCCAATTGGTGCGTAGATATATCAGTCAGAAATACTCATGGAGACACCAATGATTGCTCTCGAATGTTATGGGGAATGTATAGTCTTCAGGGGTCAACTTTTGAGACTGGATAACGCTTATCTTGGGAGGTCCGTCGGCTGTGGCTCGATCGTATTTTGAGTTGCAGGTTGAAGTTCGAGGGCTGCCGTGTGAGACGACAATTTTCATCGCTTTTGGACTTTTCGTTTAAGACGCTGTGGAAAGAGTCAGTGAAGTTGTTATTTACAAAATGTCGCAGATCAAGTCTCTTCGAAGGCTTCAAATAGGTGCTTCTACATCCGTACCCATCATGAATAGCCAGTAACTCTCTGCAGACTTGATTTCCTGGCACCTTATCTCGCTGTTAGATCAATACTGAATGCTCCCTGGAAGACATCCGAACGTGCAAGGCCGTAAAAGCAAGTGGATGTCTATTGTCGGGCAGCTACAGGGTAGGCAAGTCGCATATACTACGCACGCGGTCTATACAGTCAACTTCTGGGGTTCACCCCTTTTGTGTAAATATAGTGAATGTGTCGTCGGGGATTATATAATATTGTAGGCAGCGAGTTTCCGTCCTGTGAACAAGAAAGTAAGCGATACCTTGAACGCGTGGGCTGGTGCATCATGACTAGTGTCCAAACAATCACGTTACCCTCATGTGGGTGAATGCAGGCCGACAAATTCGACCATCAGATAATAGCGTGCTGCACGTATAGTGAAGACTGCAGGGAACTCCATGCAAGAATCGGCAGTTTACCAAAGCAAGTTGAGACAGGGTCTCGTGATATGACGGTAGACGCACCAAAGGCCGAGGAGAGCGGTAGTCCAGGGCCTCCGATCATGGATAGTTTTGATCTCATCATGGATTCCGACCGAACTTTAATGAACGCTCTGCGCTCTGTACTTTCAAAATACTGGGTGATCAGCTGAGCGTGCAGCATTGCTTAACGCGCGATAAGTGACATGGTGCGTCGTCATTCGTCAATGTTGTAGCTGGTCACATCCCATTCATCGCCGAGCATACAAGCTACTACGTAGGAGTGAGGATGAGACTGAAATGATCGCACTCGTACATACGTTGCGGTTGTCTCTCGCCAGTGACCTCGGTGTCTCGATATCTCGTTAATCGTCAAGCCCCGTGCATGCCATGTCTCTTGATTGTTTCGCTTCCTAGTCCAACCTCCTCACATAGCGCCGCACCCGAGCCAGACAGGCCAAACCCATGCCCATTTCCCCGCGTTCTGAACCAGCCCAGACAGTCTGCCGGGCTGTTCGTGCGCCGGGCACAGTGAAAGCCCAGGGGACCCTAGAGACTCGATTGGGGGGTGTGGTTCACCCTGAAGATCGTCGTTGGTTGACGCTGGACTCTGTTGGGCTGGGCCAGTAAGTAGGCTGGTTGCTAGGGGCGGCAGAAGAGTTGCTCGCAGACTCCAGAACAGAGTTTCCCCACGTGTACTCCTGGCTAGTCAAAGTCGAAGACGACATCGATGGATGTTAGAATTAGGCACAAGATAAGGGCGCTACCCTCTGAAGCATATCGCGTCTGCCACGTAAACCTGAGACGCTGTCTCTTTATTCAACAAATTGAAAACATAAATTAAATGACACAAATAACGACTAGATCTGCCGGCAAAAAAAGAGGGACGTGTATGGAAAGGAGATGACAGGGGAACTCTTCGGGTGATAGCGCTAAGTCAGGTGCTCGGTAAAATGGGGGTAATTTGATCGGATATTAACAGAGAACCTCTGAATCACCTGCACACGCAGCAAAAGTCCAGTACCAATCTATCTCGCAGCTCTCCACTCTGATCCTACGTGCTAGACCCCTTTGAGCAAGAACCCGCCCAACAGGGCCACTGCTAAACCCTCGACGCTATCGAGCATCCAATTTGCGCGACTCCCATCTCAGCACTTCCCTCGAGTCTTGTCGCGAATCCTTTCTTTTTCCACTTTCATCTACTTCACCTCATTTTCTTCTCTCCCTCTATTTACGGCATAGGCACTGCTTAAGCTGCCTACTTTCTTATCGATTTTATTGTCTGAAGCGCGATTGACGTTTCTCGAGACTTCCTGTTCCTACTGGATGAAATAGGTAGGACCTGTCTTGACACGGTACGTTCACTCCAAACCAGTCGCGGCCCGGTCTCGTCTCTCCGATCTCGAGCTTGCGCCAGAATTCAACCACGTTGCATCCGCGATCAATACAACTGACACAATTCTTCCACCTTGCATAGGCTTCATTCTTTCTTATAATACACTCGCGCGTCAAGATACAACGGCGGAAATCAGCGCCTGTCGCGGTTACGTTTTGATTCGTCGATTGTGAGGTAATCCAAATCGGTCGCGCCGCGCCCCATTTTCATCACGACAAACCAGCAAAGCATCATTCAAGATGGCTCCTCAACATGAGCGCGTTTTGCCCGCTAAGCATAACCCTCTTATGACCGAGAGCGTTCCCGATCGTAAATCTCCCTACCATTTTGGCGCAAGTTCGCATGCTCACACTTGCTTTTAGATACAGATCTGGTCACGCGTAGACGCCTGGGTCAAACTAAGCTGACACCTAAGATGATCGGCACTGGCGATGCTGAGCATGCAGCTCTCGGCGTTTTCGACTATGCGCATCTCCGCGCCCCTCTACCCAAGGGAATCGTCTCAGGCATCTTCAAGTCCAGCCCCAATAGCTATTTCCTTATGCGACGCAGCTTTGACGGCTACATCTCGGCGACTGGCATGTTCAAGGCCAGCTTCCCTTACGCCGAGGCGTCCGAAGAGGAGGCCGAGCGCAAATACGTCAAGTCTCTCCCCACCACGAGCCACGAGGAGACTGCCGGCAACATCTGGATTCCCCCAGAGCACGCTCTCGCCCTCGCTGAGGAGTACAAAATTGCTCCCTGGATCCGCGCTCTCCTGGATCCCGCCCAGATTAATGTGACAACGCCCCCGGATTCCCCAGCAAAGAGTATCGTGCCACCTCCCAAATTTGACCCTCTCAAGGTGTCTCAACCTTTGTTGGCTCCTCCTACCCCAACAACCATTTCTCGAAGCACGCGTTCGCGTCGTTCCGCTAGCCCCACCAAGAGCACACGACGCGCTCCTGCTTCACCCCGAAAGCGAAGCACACGAGCCAAGGCAGAAGTTGTTGAGACCATTGCCGAGAATGCCGACCTGGTCAACGGCGCTATTGGGGCCGAGGCCAAGGTCGCGGAGACAAAACAAGGTGATATCGTCTTGCAATCGACCGAGTTCGAGCCTGCCATTGTACTGGAGCCAAGAGAGGAGGACCCCAAGGTCAAAATTCATATCGAAGAGGGCATCACAACGGATGATGCTGGTGTCGAAACAAAGCGCACGATTACCGAAGTCGAGCTTCCCCTCCCCACTGCTGGCGAGCCTCCGACCGCTGAAGAAATTGCCCAGATGATGGAAGCAGCCAAGGAGATGGTGCAGAAGACTAAGGACGATACAGAACTCAAGCACGAAGACCAGCAACAAGACGCGCTTGTTAAGAGCAAGAGAAAGGCTGGTGACATCTCTTTGGGCGATAATGATGAAGAGGGAGTAGAAACAACTCCAGAGTTGCAGCCCAGGTCAAAGAAGGTCAAGACCGAGACTCAGTTAAGGAAAGAAAAGGTCAAGAACCGCGCACTACTTGGACTTGGTGCTACTGTTGCAGTTGGGTAAGTACAGATGTATGCTCTCGGCGTTTGATGTGATTACTAACAAGTTGACAGCGCCATTGTTCCTTGGCTCATGAACTTTATCTAAACTACGAATTATCATGTCATGTCTTCGGTAACTAGGCCTTTATCGGGGGCCTGCATAATCCCACAACGACCATGGCTGTGATATATGGATGGGATGGGCGGATTGGATCGGCGCGGCACTGTTTTTCTGGTTGTTCTTCGTTTTCTGTCGTTGTGTTTCACTCAACGGAATTCACTACCCAATACCTCCTCACCTTATTGTCAGAGCAAGATGTCTAGAGTAGCCTCTCGGGGAGAAGCTGCTCATTATACCACATCGCTATACCTAAACTTCCCCCCCTTTTTATCAACTTTTATTACCAAAATCTCCCCTATTGCACATACCCCTTCAGCCCGGAAGTCGCCGACATGAAATCTGTTGGTAAAGTCTGGGCTTTGCTTGCTTGATTGATTCGCTTTGCTTGGAATGGATATTTAGGAGACGACAGAGTAGGTGGGCATGATGAAGACAGGAAGTCCACATGAGAGAACCTCGGTGAAGTGGACTGTGTCGACTCCCATCGGACTATGTATAAAGACCTTGAGAAAAATAAAATAAAAATTAATACGATATGTACTGTGCTTAAAGATACATCTGTCGTCAATTGTGGTGTTGCACTCCATGTTAACTTAGTACCTATACCTACTTAGTCTACAGGTCACTGGGTCCTAAATTTCTAGTGAAGCTTGGCCTCATGCTTTAGCGCTTATCCCCCAGTTTCCCCGCATAATCGATGGGTGTCACTCATTCATTAATGTTCAACTTGTACTGGAACTTCTTCTTCACGTTTTGGTCTAAATAATGGAACTCGGTAGCCCCAGTCCTGGCTAAGTACGGCAATGGCCGGCTGTCTTTCGGGTAACCATCACCCCACACGCCAACCGGTCTCAGTGAGATACCCAAGATCTCAACTGTTCTATTGTAGAGACTTCTTTTCTTATACCATATCCTTTGGCTGATCTTTTGTCTCTCTTCTCTCAAGCGACCACTGTCCTTCTTGTTCTTGGATACTTGAAACTGCATACTCACTCAAAGATATCAACATGAGACCTTCAATGCGCCTCGGAAGCCTCGTGCTTCGTCGAGGCTTTGCCAGTTCCGCACGTCGATTGGACAATTATGGTTTCATTGGTCTAGGACAGATGGTATGCGTGATTCCTGTACAACGATAGTATATACTAACGCAAGTCCCATAGGGTTATCAAATGGCAAAGAACCTTCAGTCAAAATTGAAACCCTCAGATACGGTCTCCATATTCGATATCAACCCTGAGTCAATGAAGGGTCTGGAAACAGAGATGAAAGCAGCTTCGTCAGGAGCCGAGGTCAAACTAGCAGCCACTGCCTTTGACGCTTCAAAAGATGCTGTAGGTCTCTCACTTTCCAAGCCTTTGCTGGCTTCACTAACACCACCAAGGATACGGTTATCACAGTCCTTCCAGAACCTCAGCACGTCAAGGGCGTCTACGAATCTATCATTACATCATCACTCCCCAAAAAGGACCGCGTATTTATCGATTGCTCAACCATTGACCCTTCTACTTCCCGACAGGTCGCCAAAACGGTATCTTCTTCTGGCCAAGGCACATTTGTCGATGCGCCCATGTCCGGAGGTGTAGTAGGCGCAACTGCCGGAACACTCACTTTTATGCTCGGTGCTACGCCCTCTCTGGTCCCTCGCCTCGAGCCCGTTCTTCTTCTGATGGGAAAGAAAGTCCTGCACTGCGGCGAACAAGGTGCAGGCCTATCAGCCAAGCTAGCCAACAACTACCTCCTGGCTCTCAACAACATCGCCACCGCAGAGGCCATGAACCTGGGCATGCAATGGGGTCTTGATCCCAAGAAGCTTGCAGGTGTCATTAATGTGAGCACAGGGCGATGCTGGCCGAGCGAGGTCAACAACCCGGTGGCGGGTGTTGTCGAGACGGCGCCGGCCAATAGAGACTACAGAGGCGGATTTGGCATCTCGCTCATGAAGAAGGACCTGAGGCTGGCCATGGTGGCTGCGGAAGAGGCTGGTGCGAGAATGGAACTGGCCAAGACTGCTTTTGCGGTCTATGAGGCTGCTGAAAAGGAGGAGACGTGCCAAGGGAGGGACTTTTCTGTTGTATATCGGTACTTGGGTGGTAAGGAGGAGCAGAGCTAGAGTTAGAAGGAAGGTTACATAAGATAAGTGGCGCCCATGAGTGACTGCTCTACCAATGCTTAATCTTTGGAAACGTTGAAGCCATATGAACATCCAAGCTTCGCCTATAGAAGAGCAAGACTTGAACCTCATCGATTCTCTCTGAGGTAAAGGCTGATCCATCTTACATAAGATTATTATACAAAGAGCTGTCAATGAACTATATGTACGCCGTACTTGTGATTTCATCATTAAAATATTTCATTTGGTATCTCGCATTGCCATATTTCCAAGTTGCTTCCAACAAGGAAAAGCAAATGCTCAAGTTATTGCCCCCTTAGTTTAATCAGCTATCAAATCACATCTAACCTTAAAATTGTTGAACGATGAACGCCATAATATGCCAGGCACTCCCGATCATGAAACGAACCGACTCGAGATATCATGCTTATCCACTCTTTTCTTGATCCTTGTGATGCACATCGCCTGATGATGGTCGACGATTTACTCCGAGAGCTCTTCGTGCATCAGCTGTAACTTGTTTCCTTCCTTCGGCAGACAAAGACTCGCGAAGCCTTTCCAATAGTCGATCGAGGATCCATTCCGTCTCTTCCTGACTCCCCATGAGCGGGCTGCGATTGCCGACCCAGGACCAAGCCGAGACATGATCCGAGTCAGAGCTTTTATCATGACCTTCCTCGTAGGTTCTTTCTTTATCGCCATGATTGTGGTGATGGTGATGGCGGTTGTTATGCCGCTGGTGTTTCCTCTTGGGTTGAGCCTTGCGATGCTTGTCGGCATCATTCTCGTCTTCTCCGATGAGTTTGAGGTACCAGGCCCACTTCTCGAAAGAGTACGTGTGTGGTTTTGAGGACTTGAGATGTTTTGTGAGAACCTGGATTTCGGAAACAAGTAGGAAGTGCAAATCGGTTCCTGTAGGTAACTCGTCGTGGGCGTTCCGGAGGCGGGACAGCGAGCGACGGACTCGAGTTGTGTAGGTGGAGTTATGTCGATTCTGGACTGGCCGCCCATCGGGCGAATCGGCTTCATCAGTTCGAGAGCGTCGAGACCGCCCGCGTGTGCTTTCAAGAGTACCTTCATCGGCTTTGACCAACGCTTCTACAGTGTCGTTGCTGGAAGTCTCTGCATCCGACCGATTCTTGGCGTTGCTCTGGGCCATAGGTGGTTCCGTATAATTAGGGAATATCCGACCGAATGTACATTGGTTGATAATGTACTTGAGATCGTGAGTGAAGGATCCTTCCCCTGGCAGGATAGTGACGTTTCCGAGTCGCAACGTTCCGTCACGAATAAGCTTGACCACAGTATCACCGGCATTGGATATGAGAACTGTCATAGTGGGCAACGCCAGCAAAGACCAAAACACAAAGAATGATTTTCCCGCATTAGAAATAGGCGTTTTGTCGCCGTATCCGATAGTTAGAAGGCTGACAAAACAGAAGTAGAAGCCATCAAAGTACGTCCACCCCTGGTAGTTTTCCTCGCATTTGACAAAAATGTAGGCACCCAAGAGCCAAAGAATAAGCCAGACGCTTGTGGATATCGCCATGGCCATCCAACGACGACGAGATGATGTTTGTGCCTGGATTTTGCGCATGAGCTCGAACTCTACCTTGCGACGCTCAAATTCCGTTGCTGGTAGGTTTCGGTTCGATGTTGTGCCCCGAGAAGCTGCAGAATCTTGTCTGTCAGGCCCGCGGATAGGTTCTAGCACATCGTCATTGCCTTTCTTAGTCATACTTCGAACAAGATGTCGACGCTTCTTTTCCTCCATCCGGGCATCGACTTGTCGTTTGCCTCTTTCAAGGACCAGGCTACGAATAGAACCAATAACAAGACCCAGGCTGATGACGCCGACCAAGGCATATGGCATCATAAGAGCTCGCCCGAGGGTGGTCTGGGCTCTAAAATCACCGAACCCGACTGTAAATAGAGTTATATCTGCCCAATAGACAGCGTCGAGGTAGTTCCAGTCCTCTATGTTGGAGAAGACGAGGGCACCAAGAAGCAGATACATGAGAAACATGATGGTCTGCAGCATGAGAGTTCGCTGGCTGGGGGTGAGATTGAAGTCCTTGCTGTAGTGGCCGGTCCAGGCTCCGTAGAAGGTGACCAGCATAAGTGAAGCGTCAATGAAGTAGAGGATGGCTGCCCATAAGCCGTAGTAAAAGGCCTGTGACCAGATAAGTTCTCTGGACGGATATCCGAAGCCCTCGTAGAGAGGGTTAGCAGCTGTGGCCAGCAGGGCAATAAGCAAAATGGCAGAGATATACCAGCCGACAATGGTGATGGGCTGGGCAATGGTGAAGCGTACACGACGGGTCATGTTGAGCAGGAGAAAGGCGTTTGAAACGACAGCCATGGCAAGCTGAATGGCGTTGATGGTTATGAGCCATACGGGATCGGGGACATATGTCGCATCATACACGTCTTTTCCAGGATAAAGATGTTGTCTCCAGGGCCGCACGAGAGCACATATACTGAAGGCGGAGGCAACGGGACCAAGTGTTCCAGCGATCATGGGGAATGCTGAAGAAGCAAACCACCAGCGACTGATGGGGAGTGAGTTTTAGGAGTCGTAACAAAACACCAAAGACTGGGGCTTACCTGGGAGCAAGATGAGCATCGTCATTTTCCACGCGTCTCTCATAAGAGACTGCCTCTTCAATAACATCAGTCTCTTGCTGGATGTTGTCTCCCAGATCGCCGTCGTCCATGGGGAGATGTAGAGCCAAGAATGGCTGGGACCATACGAGTAAGAGAGGAGTTAGTATGTAAGTCGATCTAGAAGCAAGGTATTCATTAAAGTAGTTATAGTTGGGAGACTATGTTCTTGGCAAAAGAAGACCCCATAACGATTGATTATTTAAATCCGGGGTTAGTAGAGTAATAAACGAATAAACGGGGGAATTGCACATGCCAGCCAGCATGACGTCGCAGAGATCATTTGGTTCTATTCAGGGAGTGAGTGGGTGGAAACGGGTTTTGATCACGAGCTAACGTTTGGTAGCCAGAATCTGGAACACTTGATGCCAACTTTAGCTGGAAAGGTGGTTAATTTGACGGATATAGCGGCTCAACAGGGACTTTTCTTTGGCTGCCACTGTAAGTTAGTAGAACTTTACTCAATCTCGATCAGCTATACGTTATTATACTGGGTTATCCCTCAAATCACTATTTGCGGGACCTGGCCAATGATATATCCATATCAACCAATGCAGTAATTACTTGGTTTCCACCCCCAGCCAAACCTACCTAGAACAAGCCTTTTCTCTTGCAACCCAACCCCTTGCAACTCTCAGGATCTATCGATACGTTGTCTCTAACGGCAACTGAGCCCCGGAATTCTTTATGTACGCTGCTTGACTACCTGGCTCGTTCATTGGAACCTCTCTCTTGAGTTTACAAGTAGCGCATGCAACAAAAAGCCAGTTCCAAGACCACGCGTTGTTTCAACTCAGCCTCATCGCATCGCGTGTAAGTCAGCAGACAACATATACTATTCGTCTTGGTTAACTTCATATAAGACAGTAAAAAAAGAAAATTACCCCAAACCGTGCCACTCATGCATCGGTAATGCGGTAGCAGCATGCAAAGATGTCCTCCCATTCAAGCCCTTTGTCGCGTCAGACCTAGTCGAAATCGACTCATCAGCCATTCCTCTCAGCACTGGCAGAGGCTCTACAGCTTTCAGACTCATGATCGTGTTGCCGTGCGATGCGGCTCAGCCGGCCATGTGAACATTGAGTAAGATGTACTTGTCCATGATTAAATACGAACAATATCTGACGCATCTCGAATAGCCTCATTGATATTGCCCAGCAACCAGACTCTCCTCTCTTTATACATTTACCAGCTTCCCCTTCTAATGGTAGCCGGCCCGCTCCAATACCCAGATTCCTCCAGGGAAAACCACTGGTCAGCGTAAATTATCGATGGAACTCGATCGATGATGAACCGGACGAGTCCTCACCTGCCGAGGACGTCTGGCCAACGCCTATTCACGACACTCTCTTTGCCTACGACTGGCTGGTCAAGAATCTTGCACCTCCTGGCATCAAGAGGCGTGCTATCTACGTCTATGGATCTCACCTCGGGGCAAGCCTTGCTGCTTCTTTGGCCCTGACCGAGTCACAGCCGCACCGTCCCTTTGCAGTTCGCGGTCTTGTGTCGTACAATGGCATCTACAACTGGACCATGTTCTTCCCGGACCACCCTGCAAATCAACCTGGTAGATTTGCCGGACCTAGAAGGGCTTACCACAAGCCCCGGGAGGGCACTTACATGCACTACCTCCAGCAGGAATTGCCAACCTTCTTCCCGTCCACAGCCGACATGTTCGATGTCTTTGCCAGCCCAAGCCTCTTATTCCATAACCCAGGTGTAAAAGTCCCTGTGTCGTACCACATGTCGGAAGCAGAGACCTCAGCCATCCAAGTCCTGACCAACCCAGACGCCGAGGTAGATGCATCGACCAAGACACCACGCAAGTCGTACCTGGTATTCCCACCCCGAAAATCGACTCTCAAGATCCCCGAGACACTGCTGCTGTACGACAAGCCTCCTGTGCCGCGATCCAAGTACTGGTCGAGAAGACTGAGCAGCGGGACACAGTGGGGGAACAGCCTTGAGCTACAGGCCAAAGAACTGGCTGGGATGATGCAGCGGAGTATTAACCTGCATGAAATGAAGGCGAGAGGGCTCTGGGATGATGACATGGGCGCTTGGGAAGATGAGTCTGCTCGGAGGGTGAAAGTGAAACACGCTGGGGAGCAGACGGGGATGTTAGAGATGAGCCAGAAGGGAGAGGAGCTTGTGGAAGAGTGGTTGATGGAGAGATTACCGTCATGAGCATGTCTTATTACTATTTGCGAGTATTAGCAGATGCGGCCTGGATCTATTCCCCAAACTTGTATATCATGTATTGTTACTGTAAATATATCACGACTTGATAAGATGTTTATTTTGAGGTGGCACGACGCTAAGGCAAGTGACAGGACATCGAGAAAGCTTGTCTGGTGGGGTCGTTGCTTGGTTGGACCCCCTAATTCTATCAGCCAGTAGCTGTTGTTACCCAGTACCTCAGCACCTTATAATACCTTAGGTACTATATTATCTTTGTTGTCCAGTATAGAGGTGATGGTTAAAGTTTGAGAATCAGAAAGAGCCTCAGCACCTACATAATTGCTAATAATACCAAACACTCGAGTAATAACCGAAATGATTTGCATGGCCACGGTCAAGACAACATTCCATGACCAAGTTCCAAGGGTCCCAGGCCAGTTTGTCACCAACAGCTCAGCTGTGGCTCACTCCAAAATGAAAGTGGATTAGCCTGGAAAGCTAACATGATGCACGCTGTCGTCAGGGCACAGCGGCTACTGTAACGTGGATAACAGTCACAGGGTCTGGCTAGGTTTATTCTTGGTCTGTTTTATTTGATTTCATTTCATTTGAGCCTGTGACATAGTTTCAGGTTCTATTGTTCCACAACACGGAATCACGTCTGCAGTCAAATAGGTGTGACTGCAAGAAGCCCCCCTAGCCCCCCAAGATTAAGGATACTGGACTCACAGGGGTAATCTACCGATAATCAAAGATTGGGCGCTGCCGTAAAGAGCAGTGGGCCGGGTCTCACTGACACCACCCCTGAAATGCTTGTTTTTCAGTGGCCGCCTTAGATTCCCATCCCTGGGCAAGGATGCTTCAGTTGAGATTGGTTTGTTCTTGCAATGTCACCCACTACCGTTACCCTCTCCTCTCTGCCTTGCATGACCGTACTGTAGTAGGTAGGGCCTAGTCTAGCACATACGTAAGATACCCAGTCACTGACGAACTGGCCATGGCTGTCCTGTTTCATCTTCCGTCTCTCCGTTATCTCCAACCTTGGGAACTTTGATCTTTCACACTCTCACTCTCATCCTTTGTCGTGACACCATAGCCACTCACTCTATCAAGCTTCATCTGGTACGTTATTGCACAGCATGGTATCCACCGACCTTTCCTTTCCTCGACTATCTCAGCCGAGGATAGCCAAAGCTATCATATATCTTTTCCAGTCTCAAACGAAGCATAAGCAGTAGAAAAGCTGACCATCTATCTCCAGCGTACCGGATACTCGTTCTATATAGTCCATCATGCCTGGTATCCGTAAGCTTCACTACGCAAACCACCATGTCACAACTCTGACAACTATCCCCAACAGCTCTGCACGCCCTTGATAACCTCAAGGCCAAGCTCAAGGCCGCCTTCAAGAAGAAGGACGGCAACACCGCTGAGCCTAAGCCCACCGAGACAAAGCCTGCCGGTACTACAGCTGCTACCACGGAACCCACCAAGACCGAGGCCGCTCCTCCTGCTCCTGCCAGTATGTTTATCACAACTTTTCTGTACTTGATCACTGACTGAAATACGCAGCTGAGCCAGCTCCCGCTCCCCCTGCAGCACAGCCTGCCACGGAGGCCGCCAAACCCGAGACTGACGTGAAGCCCGTGGTTCCCCCAGCTGCCACCGAGCCTGCCAAGACTGAGGAGACCGCTCCTGGTGCGTGACGATACAATGAACTCAATGATCAAAAGCTAATTACTGATAGCGCCCGCTCCCGCCACCGAACCCGCCAAGCCTGACGCCGCTCCGGTCACACAAGCTCCTACTGCCGAGCCTGCCAAGACCGAACCCGCACCGGTCGCTGCTCCGGCTGCACCCACTGCCCCGGCCGCCGAGACACCTGCCGCTCCCGCCCCCGCCGTAGCTGACACCACTCCTGTTGCTCCCGCGGTCCCTGTTGAGGCCCCTAAGGAAGAGGAGAAGAACGATGCCCCTCCTGCTCCCGCTCCTGCTCCCGTCGCCTCAGCTTAAGCGCACGTGAAAAGTACTTCTTTCCGTGGTGTAAGCCTTCGGCAAAAATGTACATTGGGTTGAATGCACTCCACGAGTGTGCTTCGGTTATTGTCTTGTGAAATGACCCTCTTTTTATTTATTTATTTAAATTACGTGATGGGTTTGCCCTGTCTAAGTTTGTCCTCTTTTCTCCTAGCAGTTGGCTGGATACCCAGAGAGAAAAGTGTTGCGATGCTTTGTTTCAAATCTATACCCGCTTTTCCATATCTAATGCAAAAAGGACTATCTATGTCATACTGTTACCGACCCTGTAATATGTGCTTCAAATTTCACATATCCTGATACAAGTATCTCATGAGTCCCTGGCCCACGGTGCTTTGGTGACAGTAATTTGTGCGCTCGTAGATTCTGTACCTGGTGGAGCACGGGGTGCCCTCGCAAGAGATCCTGAACTGGGCCCTGGTGGTGGCATACGAGAGTAGGGAATGCCGGAACCTGATGCAGCGGGCATCCTCGTCGCTTGTGCCCAAGGCGCAGCTGTTCCAGCTGCTGGTGGCAGTGGAGTTGCCATTGTTGCTGGCTGGTTTGCCATGTGCACGCTTTGGGTTGGAACGGCAGCATCCGGGTCTATATCCCACGAGAAGAGCGAGCCGAACGGAAAATGTTGAACAACAGGGAACTTGGATAAGACCTCGGCGTTGAACATCTTTATCATACCTTTGTTAATCTTGCCCCAACCGTCCCGGATACCTGAAATATCGAAAAGAATAGGACTGTGTTCCCAGAACGGCCCTTTCTTCACGTCGTTGATGAAGCCAATGGCAGAGAAGTACATGTTAAGCTGTCGCTGGTCCTCAACAACGGCAGCTTTTGTAACATCACTGGGTTTAGGGGCGCCTTTGACAGAACCCTCCAAAGGCATCGGTTCGTTCTCGTTGATAGGTCGTGTGAGTTGCGCCGAGCCAAATACGTAGGGCATGAAGGAATGGTCATCGAGACCCCAGACGCCGTGAGAGCCAGCAGGTTCGAGTGTATAAGTGAGAATGAGTTTGCGAATCACGTTGAGGTACCTAAGAATGTGAGTGGTGGTTCTCAAGGTTTGCGCAAGGAACATACGGTTCGATAACCTTGAGAACAATCTCCCGTTCGATTTCGCCTCCCTGCTCTCCGTCTTTGAAGTACCCTAGCTTCCATAGACATCCCAAGAAAGCAACAAAACTGAGCTCATGCCCGGTTCCATAGTCTAGTCGTTGTACACTGCCGAAGCCACCAAGTAGATAGCTAGAAACCTCCTCTTTTGCCTTGCCGTCACCAACCTTCAACATTTCACCCAGGGGCCCATCTTCGAGAAGCCCACCCAGACGCTCCTCCAAGATGGCATACCACTTTCGAAAGCTGACATTTCCGAATCGGCGAGGACCTGGATCGGGCGGCGCTTCGTCGAAGAAAGTTTCGATTTTGGCTAACAAGGTTTGTAGGGTTTGAACAGAGAGCGATGTCGGCGGCTTTGGATTGAGAGGAAAAGTGCGGGGGAGGGGCGACGAGTGTTGATGTCGGGGACACAATGCGCGGTTGAGTTGGAGGATGAAGACACCAATATCCCGGTAAGCGAGACTGGTCAGGAAGCGTGCGACGTCGGGGCCCTCGTTGATACGCTTTGAGGGCTTGGTGAAGGCTGGCGGGGAGCTTAGGTCCAATATCTCCAGACTATTGAGTTTTGGAGGGGTTGCAGACGTCATATCGACGGTGGTAGGAATTTCGGCCACGGTGAGATGCTGTATGACTTCCGACGTGGTACTGAAAGCAAAGGAGTTATTTAATGTATGGGAATATGCAGTTTTACAAGTGGATCATGAACGAGTGTTAGTGCTCGACTGAGGTTGAGCTTGATGAGTTGATGCCGCGGGGCAGAGGACCCTTTGATCTTAGGATGACTAAATATTCAGAGCATGCCTGTCTACCTACTAACCTAAGTACAGTACTTACATAGGTGAGTCGGTGGAAAGTTCGAATAACTCTCTTGTGAATGGCATGAAACTCATCTGCCAGTTTCCAATACTATTGAGTTAGCCAACCCTAAGGTTCTTCTAGATTTGTCGTGCTTACTGAGTTGTCTGAATTTCCACGTCAACCCAAGTTTTGTATATATGGATATTTGCTTGGTTTCTGTAAGTTATCCACGAGAACCCCAAGATTGATACGAGGATGACATCGATGTTTACTTGAGTAGAATGAGTATGGAAAATAACAACTTGTGCTATCAACTGTTAGGATAGTTTGCAGCGACACCGCACAATCCTCTTGTATTTATTTCTTTGTTTGGGCTCACGGAATGCCATGCCTGCTATCGTGTCGCAAAGCCGCTGTACTCAATTAGCTCCCGTCTCTTAAGCTTTCCGCGCGTCCCACTTCCTCATGGCCACCCCTGTAACGCGCCTGGCTTTGTTTGCACGCTCGTCATCTTCAACGTTGCTTAAACCTGTCGCAAAATACATCTGGCAACATCAAATTCAATGACATCACGCTATCAACTGTTCTCAATCTTAACGCAGTGAAAATAATTTCTTAGGCGTGTTGTGCTCGTCCTTCCGAGCTGTCGCAACATAAAAACAAAGAATAACATGGCACGGCTACGGTCTAAAGGTAAGGCCTTTGACACGTCAGCTAGGCCGGACACAAAGACGCAATCGCGGAGAGGAGGAGAAGCAGGAGTGAGATCTTCACAGAGAGCCTCCATGCCCGGGCGTAGTGTTGAGGTAGAACCCACTCCATTGGCGAAGAACACACCTCAAAGATCAATTGCACCACCAGTGTCTGAGGATCAGCCCTCTTCGAGCCAAAGACGAGTCACACGATCGAGCAGAGGAGGTTCTCCCCTTACGAGACTACCTACACCACCACCCAAAAAACGCCGTTCTACTATCACCGTAAATCAGGAAAAGGCTGCGAAGCGTCAGCGCATTCTCAGTCATGAACACGAGCCCGGGTCTGCTGCAGAGGACGAGCCAACTCGCTCGAACCATGAGGATGAGGAAATCGTCGAAAAAGAAGATCAATTTTTTAGTGGCATCAACGCAAGTCTCCTACCTAATCTTCGCCCCAGTGACAGTGCCGAAATTTCTAGCGAGAAGGAGGGCAGAGCAACTGCACAGATGGATCTGCCCCAAGATGCGGAAGCGGGCGATGGCCGTGCTGAAGAAGAGCCAGTGGCAGAAGAGCGCGGCAGTGTCGGAGAACCAGAAGCGGATCAAGTTCCAGTCTCAAGACGAAAGGACTTGACAGCAGTGGCACCTCAGCACGCCGAAGTCATCGAACAAGAAGCTTCTGGGCCAGAACAACCGACCCCACAACCTGATGCCTCGCAAAGACAGCCGCTGCGACCGAGTCAGCGAAAGAAGAGGCGACAGAGTAAGAGGAAGACCCAACGTGAAGCCGACTATAACGCAAGGGCTCCGTCACCAGAACTGGGTTCACAAATTTCCCGAATTCAAGCAACACAAGAATCTCCCTCGAGCAAGGCGTTGAACGAGGAGGAAGTGTATGACATACCAGATGATGAAGAACATCCTAGTCAGATTGTACTAGGGAAACCGAAAGAGAAGACATGCATATCATCAGCTGGGACCAGTCACGAGAAGCCCCAAACTAAACAAAAAAGTAAGCAGTCCGGCCGGCGAAGCAGCCAGTCTCGCCAGAAAGCCACTCAGCCTGATCAGCAACGGCGGAGCAAATCGGGTCGGTCAAGCGAACAAGCCGCGCCACAGACTCAAGAAGAAGATGAACAAGAGCAAGAACAAACAAAAGAAGGAAAAGGGCAAGAAAGCAACGAAAACGAACATGACTGCCATTCAAGCGACGACGAACCTGTTGTGGAGGAAGAGCTTGACGCATCTCATCTGGCCGATGATTCACTTTTACTCGACATGCCACCTGAGACACCAACAGAGACTTCAATTACTACTGCCCGCATAGCACGTAAATACGTGCAAGACGTGATCTACCCCTTAACCTTCTCAGGATGGATGAACAAAAGACGCTGGGAACAGGAAATTCTCGAACAAGCAAAAGTTGGAGTAGAGGTATTGGTCGAGGAGCCAACATGCCAGGTGTTATCGAAGATTATCCTGGCTCGACTTTACAAACTCTATACACTTTGTAAAGACATACCGAAAGTATCAGAACTTCAGCAGCTGGAATACCTCCGAGATCACTCGACTGAGTTTAGTAACTTGATCAGCCTTCTACGTCAATCCATCGATAGATTTATTTCGCAGATTAACAAAATAATCGAGAAGGGGGACCCAGCGCAAGAGAACATGGGATTTAAGTTTGTTACAAAGCTCCACAGACGTATCATTCCTATGTCGGTACTAGTAATCGATCAAGTGTTTGACGCTGGATGCAGGCAAACTATACAGGATGGCCAGCAAACTCGCAATCAAAAAGGAAATTTCACAGTGTACCTGTTAGAGCCACTGGAACGCGCTGCAGGCTGGACTTGGAGATTTTCTAACGTTGTAGACAGTTGGTACGAACTTCATCCGCCTAGAAGAGAACGTGATACGGAGGGAAAGGCGAAATATCACCGGAAACAATTCAACACTGCCACCATAGCATTGAAGCGAGAGCTTGAGAGAGCCAAAGAAGACATCAGCCATCTCACGAGGTCGGCCGAGGAACTTAAAACTGCCGGGGAAAGGGATGAAGCTGTTCGAAAGGAGCGCGAATTCGAAGCCCAGCAACGCAGAGAAACCAAAGAACTCAAGATGCAGCGTTTCAGACAGTCGGCGCAAAGGATCCAGACATCTCAACCGCAACCCAAGTTGAAATCTTACCTACCAGCATTACACAGCTCTCAACCTGCGGCGAGCCACCTAGGCCCGGCTTCATCGCAGAAGTCCTCGGAAGATTCGTATTTCGAGAAGCATGGATGGCATTACTGGGAAGACGATCAACTCTTGAGTTTGATTCGGACCACATCCCATCCAAACTATAGCGTTGTCTCTCAGATGCTCCCTAGCCGGGATGCTGTTGAACTGAGAGAGCGGTCTGCATATTTGAGGACGATCATGCGCGACAAGTATGAGCGTAAAGGTATTCCACCGCCAGGCTGGTGTATCGATGAAGATTGAGGCGTGTTGGTAGTAGTTAATTATGATACCCAGAAAGGCTTGAGATATGCATGGCTTCCAGTCAACTAAGCGGGAATCGATGAATGATATTAATGAATTTCATGTATTTGTAGATCTTGGAGTAATTCCTTTTTATCTGGAAACTCTACTTAATTCGATGTTTCTTTTTGGTGACATCAGGGTCTGAAGGAAGCCGGTTTTAATTGATACTGAGTGGTGGGACGCTTCGTGTTTTTTGTTCCAAGTTGAGCTTTTGCCAACAACGCAATGCCACATCACAGACTCCCAGGGTAGCATTGTATGATCACGATTCAAACTCCTGGCAGTATCAGCCCGACATTCGGTGGCATTGACGCCTCGTTTATATCTACAAATGTTCATGGTCGATGGAATTGACTCCAACGCCCGTACGCCACATATTATAGTGAAGACTTACTACCCCCAGGAAAGTAAAGCGGCAAATCAGGGCTAACTTGTTTATGGCAATAAGTCAACACATCATGATTTATTTGGGTTGTATTCGTATTGACGCGTTTTCCACGCGCCGTGGGGAGATTTGACAGATTCAGCCATAGGCACCACCAACCCCTTCTGTCTTGTATCTTTAGGCACCGACATCGCCTCATGGAGAAGGATGTTCAGGTCAAGACTTCATATAGCCCCAAGTTCTTTGGGCCTCTAAAGGCTACCCAGGTCGTAGCTCGCATTGCATTGCATTGCATATAGTGCCTTGGTTAATGCAGGACTACATGTTGGCCAAAATATAAAAATACTTCCATGAGGTGTCTCAGTGGTCAGAATGACCCTTTGCGTCGAGAAATGGTCCGGAATCTTCACGTCAAGACATTAAATGATGGTCTTATCAATTCACTACCTAGCAAAACCCATCAGCTATTGGATCTGAGGCCAGGAACCAACAGCCACCCGCGCATAGCGCAAGGACCCCTGAACTGGACCTGGGCAGTGGGTGGCCCCTGGAACGTTCGCTACAGTCCGACCGCTGGGGTCCATGAATGAGCCCTGGAAGAAGAAGAAGAAGAAAGAAACTGGCTATCAGTGGCCGGTGAAGACCCACTTGAACCATTCGGTTGTGGAAATGGGAAATGGGGGAACAGCTGGGCAGGATCATACCAAGGTAAGGTGATGGATGGGTACGTATCCATTCGCAATCTACCTAATATCCCGTCCCATTAACAAGACAGCTCAGCTTTCTCTTCCCTTTTCCTTTTTCTTCTACTTCTCTCTTCTCTAAGAAGCCCGCAGATATCCTCAGTAAAGAAGTCTTTGTGGTCTTCTTCAAACTGCTTAATTGCATTGCTTCTTTCTCACGTTCCTTATTTTCATCTATTCTATATTCATTTTCCACCAAGGAGCTACCAACTAGTGTAGCTGCCAACAAAGCGCGGTTTTGCTGGATAAAAGGAGACCAACCCCAAGGTGAGATTAACCAATTCCTATCCGCCCCTGCCTACCTACCCTTGACCTGGACGCTCGTGGTTACTTTCCCTGCTATCTCCTGATCATCTTGGAGTGGCAGACAAGCTCGGTCCTGAGATAACTGATTCGAAGTCCCGCGCGCCACCCGTATATATATACCCACTGCAGGCCGTCCCTGTTTGTTTCCCTTGCTAATTTTTCATCCTCCTGAAGAAAGCTATCTCTAATCTCAATTCCATCCTGCAAACATGTCTGAGTCTGAGAGCTTCGACGTTGCTCAGCATGAGGAGGCCGTTGCTTCTTCGTCCGAGGCGGCTGTTACCGAGCCCGAGAGCCCCCAAGCGACGGTTACACCTGCATCGCCCGAGACACCTGTGAGGGAGCAGGCCAGGGAGACCGCGGGAGCGAAGCCGACCTTGAAGCAACCCGGTACGACCTCCGCGACCGGTGCGGCAGGCACTCGTCGACCCGCCGCTGCATCAACGACCGCCAAACCCATCACGACTAGCACCCGCGCTCCTGGTGGCCTCAGCAAGCCGCCAACTCGACCTCCTACCTCGACTGTTCGCCGCCCACCGACTGCGAGCTCCATCTCGAGCCACCGAAGCCGGCCCAGTATGAGTGCCAGCGAGGACGACAAGAAGTCCACTACCTCAAGCGTTTCTTCCGCTCGAAGGGCGAGCTCAATCGTGTCTAGCCCCGGCAAGGCTCCTGAGAGGAGGACTATTGGCGCTACAAGTTCGACAACAGCCACCCGACGGGCTCCGTCTACATCAACCACGGCCCCACGAACTGCCACCAGCCGAACTTCTGCTACCCCTACTAGTACGGCCACGCGAACGACCGCGCCTCGAGCAACCGGTACAACACCCACAGCTAATAAGCGACTCTCTACATCGGGATCTCTGACTGCCGCTTCTCGGACAGCAACTCGACCTGCTTCAGCTTCTGCGGAGACTGCCAAGGAGATCGAGGCGCTCAAGGCCAAACTAGCTGAGGGCGAGACTGAGATTGAAACCCTGAAGGCGGAAGTCAAGACCTCCGAGGACAAGATCGCCGAGCTCACTGAGAAGATGGGCAATGTGACGGTGGCTACGGAGATCGATGACAAGCCTCAACAAGATAACGACGAGGCAGTTGCTGCTCTAAAGTCTGAGCACGAGTCTGCCATCGCTTCTCTTGAGAACCAGGTTTCTGAGGCAAACGAGAAGCTCCAAGCTGCTGAGAGTGATCTTGAGAAGCTTCGAGCTGACCTTGATTCTGCCGTGAGCGCAAAGGAGTCTACCGAGGCCGAGCTTGATTCGCTCAAGAAGCAGCTTGAGACCGCTCACGCTGAGAATGAGGAGAAGTTAAGCTCCAGTCAGGAAGCGCTCCAGAAGGCCATTGAGGAGAATGCCATCAAGATTGAAGAGCTCAAGGCATCTCTTGAGGCTGAGAAGGCAGCAGCCATTGAGGCTTTGGAAGCAAAGCACAAGGAAGGTCTTGAGAAGGATCAAGCTGATGCTTCCTCTCAGGAAACCACTCTGGCTGATCTCAAGGCCAGCCACGAGGCCGCTACTACTGAGTTGCAGAAGAAGATTGACGAGCTGACCTCCTCTCAGTCTGCCCTTGAGTCCGCCAACGATGATAAGCTCAAGTCTGAGCTGGAGGAGCATCAGTCCAACATTTCCGCCCTCGAGGCCGAGGTTGCAGAGTCCAAGGCTAAGCTAGAGACTGCTGAGAAGGATGCCGAGACTGCCAAGTCTGAGATCGAGTCACTCAATGGGGAGATCAGCAAGCTCCAATCAAGCTTGACTGCGAAGGAGGCTGAGCTTGAGAGTGCTAAGCAAGACCTTGCTCAGGCTCAGGAGGAAGCTGCTTCACTCAAGGCCGCTGCCGAAGAAGCTCAAAAGTCTCTTGCCGAGAAGGAAGACGAGATCGCCAAGGTCAAGGAGATGCACGAGGAGCGTATGAGGAACATTTCTAAGGATTACGAGACCGAAATTGAGTCTCTTCGAGGAGATGCTTTCTTCAAGCGCAAATACGAGGAGCTTGAGGCCCAGCACAACGAGCTTCAGACTTCCTCTTCTGAGGCTGCTGAAGGTCACGGTAAAGCTCTTGAAGCTGCCAAGGCTGAGCACGCCGCGGCCGTCGCGGCCCTAGAGGAGAAGCAGGCTGAGCACCAGAAGAATCTCGATGCGCTCCGTGCCAGCCATGCCGAGGAACTCGAGTCTGCGAAGAATTCCGCTTCCGGTGACCACGATACCCACATTGCTGAGATTGACTCTCTCAAGGAGAGCCACGCCAAGCAACTGGATGTTATCAAGAACGAGGGCGCCACTATGCATGCTGATGAACTTGAGTCGCTCAAGGCTGCCCATGCTACTGTGCTGGAAGCACTGAAGAAGGAGCATGAACAAGAAAAGGATAAGCTGGTCACAGATCATCAGCACGCGCTATCTTCTGTCAAGGAAGCGGGCGAGACTTCCCATGCTACCGAGATCGCTAAGCTCATGTCAGAGCTCGACAATGCCAGAGAGTCTGGCGAGAGTGCTCACGCGGCCGAGCTGGAATCTTTCAAGGCTAAGCTCGAGGCTGAGAAGGAGGCTAGCGACAAGGAGCACGCGGATGCTTTGGCCAAGGCGCAAGCAGGAATCGACGCTGCTAAGAGCGCAGGCAACGAAGCCCATGCTGCTGAGATCTCTAAGCTCAAGGCTGACCTTGCCGCGACCCGGGATGCCGCTCAGAAGTCTCTGGAAGCCGAACTGCAAGCTTTGAGGGCCGACCTGGAAAACACCAAGAAGTCCGGCGAAAGCAAGCACGCCGAGGAATTGGCCACTCTCAAGGCTGAACTTCAAGCAGCCCAGGATGAGGTTGAGAAGGCCCGCGCGTCGAACTCGGAAGCAATCGAGATGGCTCGTTATGAACTTGAGAAAGAGCATGCTGACGAAGTTGAGAAACTTTTGGCCTTCAACGGCGAGGTTATGGAACGCATGAAGAACGAGGGCTCTGATGCCAAGAAGGAGTTGGAGGAGCTGACTGGTGTTCATACCAAGGCTATCGAGGATATGATGGCAGAGCACAGGAACAATAACAGACACTTGGAGGAGAAGCTTGCCCAGCAAGCTGCTTCCAATGCTGAGCTCGAGACTGCTTTGCAGGCTGCTCATGAATCCCTTGAAAAGGCTCAGCAGGAAGTTGAGGAGCTTTCCCAACAACTCGCCCAGGAGAAGACGGAGAGGTTCACTGCTCTTGCGGAGCTTGAAGATGCCAAGAACACCAAGCCTGACACTGCCGAGGCTGATACTCTCAAGCGGGAACTTACCACGCTTAAGAAGTTCCACGAGGATGTCCTGGCCGGCGCTGATGCTGAACTCAAGGAAACACAGGGCCAGCTTGAGGAAGCGAGGGGCAACATGACTGCCCTGACACGGGACCTTGCCCTCGTCCAGAAAGAGCTCGAGGCTTTCAAGGCCGAGGCCGATGCAGGCAAGAAGACAGCCAGCGCCGATTACCAAGACCTGAACGATAGCATGACCGCGCTCGTTGAGGAAGCTACCAACACTGCCAAGCAGCTTCAAGTAAAGCTCGGCGAGACTGTTGCCAAGGTTCAGGATAGCGAGAAGCAGATTGAGATTCTCGAAGCTCAACTGAAGGTCAAGGATGCTGAGATTGCTGAGGCAAAGGTATGCTTTTGCACATGAGCCTAACAAAGAAATGTTTGCTGATAAATGAAAAGGCCAACGCTGCTGTTGCCAAGCCAAAGGGGCTCTCAGCCAGCAGATTTGCTAACGCAGAGGAGGGCGACGACGCCGCTGCTGCGACGGATGATGCAGCGGAAGGTGAGGAGATTGATGACCATTCCTCAGTAGCACTTGCTTCGGTGCGAAAAGCCCCTGCTTGATGCACCCGCACGATGTCTATCTGTGTCATGCGGTTTCTGGTCAGCTCAAGGCTAACTTTGTGTGTTATAGATAAGTAAAGCCAGGCTTACAGCTAAGCAAATGGATACCCTCGATAGGGAAATGAGGGATCGTAACTTGCAGTGAGTAACTCACTCACCCTCTTGGGGAATGAGTCGAGAGACTGACATAATTGCAGGCTGTTGAAGTCTATCACAGACGTCAAGTCGCCAAAGCTGGGTGTTGAGCACCACTACGAACAGCAGCAATTCGAGCAACAGCAATACAATTAAAGGGGGCATGTCATGCAATACGATTCCGTTTCTGTTGTGACTTTTACAATATAGTTCTCTGTAATACCCGCGGCTTGATTGCAGAGCCGCAATTTTGCTTATTGCTTTCATTGCACATAACATTGTTCACAAGACTCATAGGATATTGGGGCACAATGCAGATGGTTGGACTGTTGAAAGACGTTGGCATGTAATCAGAAAGAAAGAAAAAAGAGATGGCGTGGAATGAGATTTCGTTCTGTTTTGCGAATTACATACATGTCGACAAGACAGTGTCGAGAAATATTGATACCCTGTGTTATTATCAGTATACTGGTGTCCTCCATCTGCTCATCTGCTATCCTGCGTGACCCAGTAGAGTAAGTATCTCACGCCTAACGTGAATTATAAAAAGTCGACTCCAGTAGGAAGCCAAGTAAAAGCAGAACCTTTGCGATACGAAGATAATACTTTATGATCATGGGCAGTCACGTATTCACATATTTCACCGAAAAGCATTCAAGTTTTTGGCAATCGAAGACATTGATCTTAATCCATTCCTCTAATTCCTGGGGGTCACCAGCTATAATTCTCTAACAATTGTCTTATCGCTGCTTCATACATTTTTATACATGGGGTCCATTCCCTTGTTGTCGTCGTTGAATGTGCCGCTGTGGTGTAGTTGATACAAGCCGAACAATAAATGGGCGAGCAATGCCCGAGGCGCTACCATCAAATAGCTCTTGTTGATATTGTGTGTTGTTAGAATGTAGTGAGTGTGTCGTTCATGGCTACCTTAGCTGCTACTTCCGAGGACGAGTCTTCGGTTGCGTCGGATCACGTTATTCAGTCCTTTCTCCAACTTCTCTGTCTCTCGTCGAGCGGTCGCAAGCGCAGCTTCTGAGTCCTCAACGCTCATTAAGGGCATACCGCCGACGCCCATACCAAAGTTCTTTCCACGTTCCTCATTCGACATACCAGCCGAGCTGAAGTCTTGCATCGCTCGCGCTCCATCCGGCGGGCTGTAAATGCCCACTCCAGCCGCAGCATCAGGACCATAGAAGTAGGGTGCGAGGGAGTTAAGACTCGCAGCAGCTGCGTCCTTGGTAGGAGATGCGCCCTTTGGAAATCCCATGTTGGTGGCACCGAGGTTGAGGCGAGGAAGGACATATTGATTGATGTAACTAAGGGCATCCTCTCGCTGAAGTTTTCCGATAGGGTCTTGAGACTGAAGTTGAGAGGTAGCAGGGAAAATGTTGGGACGTCCGTTCGGGACGGCTCTGCCCTTAATAAGAGAGAACGCTCCGCTTCCGGGCTGATGTCTGGGCGCAATGAATGATCCAGGGTTCTCTGCCGTACCTGCAATGGCAGCTTGAAGCTCAAGGAAAGCATCCTCCTCCTCTGGGTTCAGGCCGCGAATACAGTCTCCATTGGGAGTGATGAGCATACGGCTGCCGTCAACATGGAATTGTTTGCGAACAGGTTTGCCTGCACGTAGTGCCGCGAGATCCTCGTCCTGAATCTCGCCACACTTGCAGGAGCAGTCCTTACAATGCTCTGCTTTGTTGGCATTACTGTTGGCAGAGCTATAGTCGGTGCGAGACGAACCATTGGCGATAGGCTTGAACAATTGAAGCCTATCAAAGCTCGATGCCCACAGGACATTCTTAATCTCAGTGAATACAGAGGCGGGGCCAAGTTCTGGTTTCTCTGGTGCATCCTGGATTTCAGGGGTAGACTCCTCAGGGGGCGACGGAGGTGGAGGAGTAGGCTCAGCCGCAGGCTCCTTTACTTTACCTTTTGACTTGGCTGCCTTCTTTTGAGAAGTTTTGCTCTTGGCAGGCTTCTCTTCTGGCTCCCATGCAGGCTCCTTGGCTGATTCTGGCTGAGATGGCTCAGGGGCAGAGGATTCAGCTTTAGTTGGCTCAAGGCCAGAAGTGGGAGTATCAGACTGAGCTGTCTTGACAGGCTTTTCTTTCTTCTGTTTCTTCTTTCGCCCTATAACTGGGGCGTGCACCTCTGCCTCTACAATGGGGGCCTCAGCAATCAACTTGGTTTCTTGCTTCAAGACATCCTTGCGTTGCTTTCGTTGCTGGCTCTTTGTTGTGACTCGTACTGCAGCAGATCCAATTCTGCTAGGAGGCGGAGAGCTTGCACGAGAGTGTGTTACAGAAGCAGATACTACTGAAGCATTGTCACTAGCCATCTCGCTGCCGGGTGTACCTGGCCTATGACTTGTAGACACCACTCGGGAGGTGCCTGATAGAGCAATGGAAGCCATGGTCAAAGTGGGAGAAGCAGGAGGGGGCGCTTCTGTCTTTGGAGCAGCTACGACGCGCAATGTCTTTGGTGCTGTCCGGATGACAGGGGATGGAACGGCGGAAGATGAGGGCTTGGGCAGTGGAGGGAAAGCATTCGATGTTTCTGTCGCGGACTTCTCGGTTGTCGATGATGATTCACCAGCCTTGGCTGCGACAGGTTTCGCAATTTGAGTGTTGACAGCAATTGGCTTCTTATCCGATGCCGTAGACGTGGGTGTAAGTTTTTCCTCTTGAACCTTGGTATCCTGAACCTTAGCATCTTGAGCTTTAGTCTCTTGAACCTTGCTCTCTTGTGCTATAATTTCTTGGTTGGCTGCAACCTTCGCCATCATCCTATCCGCAACCTTCTCAGCATTTCGTTTTGCTTTCGGTGTAGCCTTTGGTGTCGGCGTGGCGGGTCGACTACTCTTGTTCTTCACTGCATCCAGAGCTGGAAAGTCCTCATCCTGCAAGGGCCCTCCTTTAGACAACTTAGGGTGCGACTGTGACGTGGTTTCTCGCGATAGGCCACTCTCAGTAGCCAAAGACTTGATATTCTTCTTAGCTTCTGCAACAGGTGTTACCGGCTTTGGCTTTCTGGGGGATTGATCTGGAGTCAAAGCCCCTTGCGACAATCCGGACGGTAGCATCTTAGGCAACGCAGGCACAATGTTGCTGGTTCTCGCCTGACCGGGAGTAGACGGGGGTCTTGATATGCTGGCTGGGAGCCCAGGGGGTGGAGGTAGGCCAGGTGGCACAGACTGGAAACCTTCCAGGCCGGTTAGAGGAATAATCGGGTCGTCGTTAACCAACGCATCGACAGAGTTCGTAGCCTCGTCCAGGGACGGGAGCTCATCATCTGAACGATTGTTAGTATAGATTCAATCACTCGGCATGTAGATAAAAGCAAAGCACAAAGACTACACTACGACACCACCACCCCATTTATATACAAGACTTTGGGGACAGGGTCATGCTACGGCGACCACCATCGTCTTCCACGGAGGGACAACGGAGAGAACAGGCGAGAGGTGAGAGGCGAGTTGGAGAGAATAGAGGGTATTGCTATTTCTGACCAATATTACCGCCAAACCTAGGCGGATGAATTCGACATTGTTAACATACATAGGGGGCTTGTGGAAGACGATGATGGCTTGCCTGACGTGAAACCCCCTGTGCGGTCATTCAAAGACCTGCACAAAATCGGAATGCAGACTTGAGATAATCCCACGTCGCCCGACGACGTTCTCCCAAAGAATAGATGACGCCTGATGCAAAGCTGACCTCCCTGAGCAGTGCTGATCTCGAAAGACGGCTACCGAATCAAGATGCGCTTGTGACTCGTATACTCCCCGCGGAAGACAAAAGGCAACTTTTTGGCCTTGACCCTAATTTCCGAACGCCCCCAGTTGTGCATGTAAAAGAATAAGACGAGGTTGATGAGAGGTTGTCAAACAGCCAGCCTCCCAATTTGCAACAACTCCAAGAAATATCAAAACTACCATCTCCCATAACCGGCATTATACATCATGTTGGGGTTATACCCACCTTGACTCTGACCGCCAAACAAGCCCTGTCCGACTCCAGCGCTACCTTGAGACTGGTGCTGCATTCGCGCCTGCAAGATACTCGGGTCTGCAAGATCTACTAAGCCACTCCCCCCCGAGGAGGAAGTGTTAGCATGCCTGTGCTTCTTCCCCTTCTTCTTCTGCTTAGAGCCCATGTCTTGGTAAGCTCCAGGTGTATTACCATAGAGCGACGGCAGGAGCCCGGAAGCAGGAGCTGGGGTGGAGGTAGAGGATGGTGGGTACTGGTTTGAAAAAGAAATCATTAACTCACGCTTTGCCGCATCGTGGGGCTGGCTGTTACCAGCCCTGCCACGGCCGATTAAACTTTGAAGAAGATCATTTGAGTTGTCCTTAGGTGCACCACCGAAGGGTTGTCCGCCATACTGATTGAACATGCTGGGAGGGGTACCGGTTGACTTGAGACCAGGAGGAGGTCCAGGCATAGAAGCGCCATAGAACTGGTTGTTGCCCTGTGACTGGAAGGTATTAGGCATCATGGAAGACTGCTGAGCCATGATTCGAGGGTTGGCTGCGACCTTAACGTTGGTGGTAGAACTGGCATTATCATTGGCAAAGCTGAACCTTGACGACTGACGGTTGTGCCCTTGACCCTGGCCCTGGCCCTGGAACGTGTTGTTCTGGTTAGGGATGCCAGGGGGGGCGTCATCAAATCCACTCTGAGATCGAAGGAACAGCTGTTGCGGTGTCATAGAGCGCGAACCAGGATTGCCCGAGTTCTGACCAAAGGGAGATGCTCCAGAAAGGGCGGGTCCAAAGAGGCCATCGGTAGATCCTCGTTGAATAGGAGGCTGGGTACTAGGCCGGCGGTCGAAGCCTCTGTTGTCGTTAGATGCATCACGGTCCTCGGGTTCACCTCCGAGCGCAAGGCTTCCACCAGTCTCTGGCTCTCCTTCAGATTGCTCACGAGCTTCTGGGCGCTCTTCTTGCTCGCCACTAAGACGCGAGTCCTCCTCCTCGCGCATAGCTCTACGCTTTTCACCGCCACGAGGATCAAACATAGGAGGCCAGTCTGCTGGAGCCTCAGGAAAGATAGGCCAAGGGCAGCTTCCCAAGGTCTTGAGAATCTCCTTGAGCCTGTTATCGGGCGCTACTTTAGGTGGGTGAGAAGATTCAGGCTCCTTAGCCTTGGAAGTCGAGGGACCAGCCACCGGCTCCTCCTGCTGAGGCTCTTCAGACTCGGACGCGGATTCGGATTCGGACTCAGATTCCTCCTCGTCATCTCCATCGTCTTCCTCATCTTCTTGTTCGTCTTCTTCGACTGCTTCCTCCGGAACGGGCTCTGCCGTCACAGGCTGAGCTGATGAGATGGCAGGGCTAGACGCAGCACCACTAGTGGCAAGACTGCCCCTGCGGCTCCGCTGGGGGTTACGTGCCCAGTTGGCTGAGGAAGGTAGCGCTGATCCATCGGCACCATTCTCAGACCCCTCTTTACTAATGGAGCGCGTCATCGGATAGGATACAACAGGTGGTGGTGTGGGGTGGGGAGCTTGTTGTCGTGAAGCAGACCGAGAGCCACCTCCAGGAAGGGGCCTCTGAGAAGCGATACTGTTCATCGACGACAGATCCTGACGAGAGTAGCTGTCTTCCTCATCACCCTGCTCGTGCAAGAACATGCAGCCAGGGTTGCCGCACTTTTCGTTCTTCAACCAAGCCGAGCAGTATTTCGTCGTGCCGTGCTGTGCCTTGAGGACTCGGTCGCCGTTTTGTGATCCGTGCACGGCCTGAATACAACGCGTCGCTTCTTCCGGATATTCAAAGGTGACGTAGATGCCCAGGGACTGGTGTTGGCCATCCGAACTCTTCCTGTTACTGATGGATATCTTTTGAATATTGCCGTACTGGCCAAAGAATTCGGGCTTTCGCAGAGTCTTGAGCAACTCGTCTTCTCGGACAGTAGGAGCTAGACCCGTGATGTATACCAAGTTCTTTTGGACGACACGCACACCAATGAGATTCTTGCGGTTCTCCTTCTCGGCCTCACGCTTCATTAGCTCCTTCTGTCGCTGATCAGAAGCTCGCTTCTTCTGGTTCTTTTGGATGTTGGCACGAAACTCGGCGACCCTGGAGGGTTTTGTTAGCTGGGAGCGGTGGTAAGGGAGGTAGCCGGCATACTCTTCCTGAGTTACGACCTTCCATTGTATCGTCTTCTCATCGTAAGGTCGTCGGCAGGCAGGGCATAGGCCATTCATATTATTCTTGATGTTATTAAAACAAAACTGGCACACCTATAGCTCCAGAGTTAGTCAAACGTGGCCGAATGGTCAGCCGCAGATGGGGAAGTAATGTTATGTCGCACCTGGTAGCCACAAGGACATGGCCGAAAGTTACGATCCGAAAGATCAAACTCTTCGATACAGAGGGGGCTGTCAAATCGTCAGCTTTGGGTACCAAGCATTACCCGAGCAGTGCACTACAGAGCGCTACCCCTCGGGACAGGCGTAAATCATACCAGGTATCCTCCTCCTCTTCTATGAATGAATCTTGGGGCGCCATGTTGACGATGTGTAATTAAGTTGGAAAGTAGTAAATGGGAAGATCAAAATGCGATGAGCGGAAACGGAAATGTGAGTACAGGAAGATGAATGGTGTTTCGTATGCATCAAGGCTGCGGGAAAGTGAAAGATGGAATATGTAACTAAACCACCTGGAGTTTAGTCTGTAGCTGTAATCACGTGTTGGCATATCCGTCATCGAGGTCGGGGGGGGAAGCAGCCTGATAATTAAGTACTTATATTCCAGGCTAGAAGGTGTGCTTCAGGAGGTAGAGCATTATCTTCGGCTAAAACTCGGTCGTTCTCCCTCACGACGCTGGCACTAAGATTCTCAAGCCAATGCTTGCAGCATCATTACCAACACCATAAGGTATTTTGTCTCGACGACCTTTCCCATCGTCAATTGGCCTCGAAGTGTCACATAACCGGCCATGGCGACAAGCATTTCTCGAAGCAGGGCGCTGGCCTCCGCTCTACGACCCGCGAAGCCCTCCGTGCAAGTCCGTAACGACCAAGCAATCCGCTGCTTGTCCAACACGGCCCGTCAATATGTCGCAATGCCGAAGGAGTCGCCTAACCTGCGAAAGGCCCCTCGCGATCATCCCAGCGTTCTGAAAGCCCCGATCGTCAACCCTGCCGACAAGTACCAGAGCAAGTCCGACAACATGCACCGTTATGGTGCCTGGTTGATGGGCTGTCTTCCCAAGTACATTCAGCAGTTCTCTGTCTGGAAGGACGAACTCACCATCTACATCTCGCCCTCTGGCGTTTACCCTGTCTTCAGCTTCTTGAAGTGTTAGTAGCGCGTCAATTGAAAGTGAAACATTAGCTAAAACTTGACAGACAACACTGCTGCTGAGTTCACCCAGGTCAGCACGGTCACTGCTGCCGACTACCCCACGCGCGAGCATCGATTCGAAATCGTCTACAACCTTCTCTCGGTCCGTCACAACTCCCGAATTCGTGTCAAGACCTACGCCGATGAGGCTTCTCCTGTCCCCAGTATCACCGGACTCTTTGACGGTGCCAACTGGTACGAGCGAGAGGTGTACGACCTTTACGGTGTCTTCTTCGCTGGTCACCCTGATCTACGACGAATCATGACTGATTACGGTTTCGAGGGTCATCCTCTGCGCAAGGACTTCCCCTTGACCGGTTACACCGAGATTCGATACGATGAGGAGAAGAAGCGTATCGTCACTGAGCCTCTGGAGCTCACCCAGGCCTTCCGTAACTTCGAGGGTGGTTCCAGTGCCTGGGAGCCTGTCGGAGCTGGACAGGACCGCACACCCGAGTCATTCAAGCTGCCAACACCCAAGCCTGAGGAGAAGAAGGAGGAGCCAAAGAAGTAAAAAGGTTCATACCAAGCTGTATAAGATGTCATTTGTTAGAAATATCACCTGGTTTTAGCATCCGCATATCCGTCCACCCATGGTGCCGTCGTCATCTATAGCGTCAAACGGTACGCAGCGCAGCACGCTAACTTATCATCACACAATGTGTGCCAGTGTGGGCACGGAATATACACCGCTAAGCTAACAACACTGAGGAATGCGGACAGCACATAGATAGCGTACATGTGGTGCGGGAACCCGTCGCTCATTAAATGTGTGCGGTCAACGGGTTAATCGGTACTATTTGTCGAAGCGAAGCTGACAACTGTAGATTGATTTGCCATCGCCTACCGAGGAAACACAGCATGTCAGCTTTGATCATATTATGCGGCTACTCATAGAATCGTATCCACCCCGCCTCATACTACGTACGGCCCCATTGAAGTATAATTTATATACCCTGCAGCTTCCGCCTCGTTCAATTGTCTTCTTTCATCATTCCCAGTCTATTATACGATTATTTTAATTTCAATTTCATCTTTATTTCTGAATATATTTATATCACCAGCTCGGGAATAATTGTCCTTGTTGCTTCAATCATGTCCAACCCAACAAACACATCCACCAGCAATCCCCTCAAATCAAGACGTACCTCCTCCACAGCATCAAATGAGAGCACACTTAGCAACCATGAGATAGAGTACATGGCTCTACGAGACGAGAACCTGAGTTATGAGGACGACGCCGAATTCCACATCTTTATCGATGCATTAGATCGTGTCGACTCACTTGTTACAGAGCAAGCGCAAGCTCTGCGAAGAGGGAGAAAGGAGTCGATAAGCCGTGTATTCAACGGACTCAGCAAGCTACGCCGACAAAGCACAATTGGATCGACGGCCGGGCTAGAGTAGAGCCAACAAACAAGGATTATCTACTGGCGTCATTTCTTCACAATTTTACGGATACAATCATTATGATGGGCTCGGAACCGTATATTAATCTTACTACCAAGGCAAAGAACCGGGGTTATTGTACGAAAATGGATTGGGCTCGGTTGTGACGGGACAACATTTTTTCTTGTCGCGAGTCATGGGTTTTGTTATATTTCTTTCGCAATGGATATCTGAACACCCACCGGGTGCGTGTCTCCGCGTTCGTTAGATTTGGACGATATAAGCCACCAACTTTAACTGAATTTACGGTACAACATTCCTTAACATACCGGCACAATCGTTTTTTATTCCTCTTCGGTTATAGATCATCCCTTTTGAGTTTCGTGTTGCGGAGAGTTACCCGTTCCTTGAGGTGAACGATATAAGTCACCAACTTAAACTGAAAAAATGGGGTACAACATTCCTTGATATGCTAGCACAGTCGTTATTTTTCTTCTTATTCAGAAATAGATCATCGCCTTGTTCCTAAAAGCATAAATATGTTGGTGACGGCTATTCAGGCGTATGGCAGCCCTCGGTCTGACCTCAGCCGTAGTCTTAGTCGTATCACTGTATCAACAAAATGGGAAATACAACGAAACCTTGGTTATGACGACTTCTATCTGTCGCCGAGAATCATTTTGGGTCATGACAAGCTGATGATGGAGAAGTCAATAAAATTCCATCTTAATTTTCTCATCCATCGAAGCCGCAATAGCCAATTATCAAAATCAACATCGACTACTCGTCACGTTGTTTACCGAAGTCATCCCTAACATTTCATTGGATGACATTGCCGTTATCTTCTGCTATCCTCGCCACATTACGTATCTGGTCAACGGCTTGACCATACAAAATATAGGTAGGCTGACAGGAAGCAAATCATCACAAGTCTAGGTATTATAAAGTTCAGTTTAATTTAGAAACATATTGTCTTCCTGGAAGCTCATCTGCCCAGGTATCTTCTACAAACTTAATTCATGCTCAAAGCATCCAGGGGAGTCATGCATACCAGCAACAGTGGCACGGCCATATGCAAGAACGGATTCATGCCTTCGTTCCATGTGAACTGTGCTTCGCAGGCCATAGGCAAGACAGTGGCGGGTTGAGTGTGAGTTTTGGATAGCCGTCCAAATGCCATTATGATTTCCGATGCAGTTAGTCATATTCAAGTGGGGGAAGATTTCAGAAAGCACAAAGCAGCTACATTTCCAAGGACAACTGCTATGTTGCTTAATATTACGTTCAACCACGTTGGGTGTCCCCAACATCGTACTCCAGCAATTCTATTTCTATTAAGTCATATCCTGCAGCGTCGTACCTCGTGCTGTTCGTGGTTGCCATTGACGGAATCCCATTTATAACAAGTCATGGTAACCGTGGTGGCATCTTGAGCAGTGCCCCCAAGCACAACAAGCTATATCCTCTCTCGTCTCGTGTTAGATAGTCCTTCACTTCTTTAAAATAAACGCTCATCCCAGTGCTCCAACATCAGAAAACTCCACCAAAGATCGCAAAGACTGCTAGCGCAGGAAAAGACGAAGACCAATAAAGCTCCCTAGTAGGCGCTTACAAGACTGTGTCCACATCAGACTTGTAATTATCTTGTTCACAAAGGAGAAGAGAAAATTGAAAGCGTATCTTTGCAAGCATGTTACACCCTCGTGCGCTCGTCTTCCGGAACTCCGCCATATGCTAGGGCTGACTGAAAACGCTGCACGCCACCTTAGACACTTGCCTCGGTAGCTAATGATAGTGGTAAGGATAGAAGATTAACATATATAAGGATCAATTCTGTGATTGAGTTCTGCACGACTATTCGGACTGTCACCACATGTCCTCCCGTCCATCGTGCCGACGATCCTTCCCGGCGTCATGGTATTGGTGGTAATATTCCTTTGCTCCCGGACCGTACCCTTCAGGGTCATCGTAGGCATATTCTAGTTGTTGTTGCTGTTGCTGTTGGTGGTGATCGGTCCCATGCTCATCCTCGTAAATTTGAGCATCGTCAACATAATCAACTTCTCCGTTACCAGACTCGCCATACTGTACGGCGGCCTATAATGAGAATTAGTAAGAGAGGTTGCTGAGAGGCTCAGCCAGCACTTACTCGATGGTAGTCGAAGTCATATTGATCAATGGTTTCTTGGGCTTCCTGCTCTTCCTGCATCCTCTGTTGGGCCAAATACTCCTGCTCTTGTTGCTTACGTCGAGCTTCCTCTTCCTGTCGTTTCTGTTGCGGGGAGAGAGGTACATTCATCGAAGGATGCATCGCCTGAACAATAGCCAGATAACTATACATGAAATTGCTCAACAGAACTTGACTATGCAGAGGTCGGCGAGGGTTGGCCAACTTTATATGCGCCATCCGATATATCGCCCTCTCTTCGAGTAGAGGAAATCTCGACCAGTGATAATCCACGTCGGGCACCAGGGGTTTATATACCGGCTCTTCGGGAACCTTGAGGTGTTGGGTCTTCTTTGAGTTCCGTTCTTTTTCTTCTTTCTTCTTGCTCCCGCCGAAGATAGATGAGAAAATGCTACCGTCCTTATCTCTCTTGGAATCACTTTTGCGGTGACTCTCCTTCTTCCGCTCTTCTTGTAGTTTGCTTTCAACGTTGTCGCGGTCAAGAACGAGGCTTTCTCGCGCTTTCGGGGCGGTCTTATCGATTGATGTTTGTATTACATCCAACCGTACGTTGTCCTGGACCCTCTCACCGAGCGATTTAGTCTTGGACCTCTTGCTCTCTTCCTTTTTCTTTTCCTTGTCGTCACTTGCGCTCTTGAACCATTTCCAGGCGCTTCCAGAAGATTTGGTAGAGCTCGCGTCATCGTCCCGATCTTTCTTGGACTTTTTGTCCGACTTTCGCTCCTCTTGGCTCAGCGTCGGTATAAAGGTAAGGCTGTCTGTTCGAGTAGCGCCACTGCCAGGCAGGAGTGAAGGATTTGCAGCAAGATTATCGTTTAAAGATTGACTTTGAGGGTACGAAGACCGGGAGGCATACTGTTGCGGCGCAGGTTGAGAAACGGCAGGCCTATTCAAGTTCCTTTGGCTCGAATAGCCTGGCTCTTCCTCTATGGGTGGCTCAGGTTCAGAAATCCTCTGCGATACAGCATGACTTTTTGCATTCTGGGAAGATGATCGCTTTGGAAACTTCTGTTCTTGCTGGTCGTGAGCGTCATGATAAGTGGAAGTCTGAATGGTTGGAAGACTCGGCGTTGATCGAATCGGTAGCTGTTCTTGATATCCCTCAGATGGGTTAACATCATTCTCGGCTGTTCCCTGTGATACTCCATCATAATTATCATACTCGTTCAGCGACTCCCGTGAAAACTTATTGGATCGCTTGACTGTGCGGTTTTGACGTGAGTGGTTATCTGTTATGGGCTCTGACTGGACTCGTGCGATACCATGACCAGGGGGCGCTTCTAAAGAGAAGTCTTCGCTAGGTTGTTGCCGGTGCCCCGACCGCCGAGCGAGAGGCCCGGTACGTATGCTTCCACCCTTGCGATATGTTGTTCGAGTTGACCTGCGGAGACCCATGCCAGGGGCAGCCGGCAATATAGGCATGTCGTCGGCACTGCTCTCGGGTCCAGTAGGTATCACTTGAGCTTCCTGTGCAAATTTCTGCACAGCCCTTGTAGGATCTTTAACGAGTTCCTCCAAACTGAGCTCATGGCTATGACCTCGTGATCGTTTTCGCTCCAACCGATCAGCACCATCAATGTAACCACCAGCACCACGATCCCCTGAAGGGTCTACCTGGCGAGATAGCATGGACTTCTTTCGTCTTAGCCCTCCAACGCCCGAGTCACCATCACTAGTGTCGGTGTCGGCAGATAGGAAGGAATCCCCAGACCTCCGTCTTATGGAGTGAACTCTGTTCTCAAGAAAAGATTTGAACTCGCCAGGGGCAAGCTCAGGATGTACTCTTGCAGGCACCCAAAGTAGTCTCGAAGGATCATTTTCGTCGTCGTCACCACTTGGTGCTATTGTCGGCATAGCCATTAAAGACATAGGCGGCATATCCGGATCCTTATTATTTCCAACATCCATCGATAGCCGTCTGAGGGCTTGCAAGTTACTCAACTCCTGAGCGATGTCATTCGGATTATCGATATTGGTGAGAGAAAACTGGGAGTCGGCTTGAACATCGCGAAGCGACAGTGTGGGGGATAACGGCGATTTTTGTCCTTGCTCGAATGAGTTACTTCGCTGGTTTGATGAAAGCTGCTGGGGTCTCTTGTTTGGGTCGCCGTTGATTGGGGATGTTTCAACGCCGGAGAGTTCGGGATCAGATCGCGTGAGTGCTCTTCGTGTGTCGGCGGACAGGAATCGATCATCAGGAGGCGGTCGAGGGAGTGATTCCTGGTAGGGCGTTGGGCCGCCTATAAAGCTCAGTGGCCGGTTGATACTCATTGGTCGACCACCTTCTGATCCCGAATCGTCCTCATCCCCATATAATGTTCCAATAGCCTCGGTGACATGATGGCTTGGGTCGGAAATGGAAAGCTGACTGGAATGACCGCGTCTGCTAGCAAAACTGCCGCCAACATCGCCGCGGGGTCGAGATGATGTCTACAGACCGACAACAAACTAGGATCAGCATGGGTGGCGACGGTTTGAGAGCCCAGGACGGAATAAAACAAAAGCACAACTTCGACCGCGTCCGGTAGTTTCAAGAAAGAGGAAAGAGACGTTCGGTAAATGTGAATAATGAGACGTACCATCATCGACGGCTGGGTGGGCCTCAATGGAGGCTTGCACGCCCACGATTGCTGTATAGTATCTTGACTTGCCTATCAGAACGATGTTGAATGTTGAATCTGAGTTATCATGGGCCTTGGTGCACCACAATATGAGCGGCGCAACGTGGTGAGAATTTAATGTCGAGGATGAGAGGTATGGTCACCTCTTGGGACGGTCGTCTCGTCAAGTCTGTTGTCGCATGGGGAGAACGTCAGGACGAGCCGCTGATCTGTATACCGGTCGTCAAGGGTTCCGAATGCCGAATAGTGATAAGCGGATGATGCGGTCTATCAGAGGTGTTTCGGGTGATATGATCGTAGAGAAACTGGTCGTAGTTTCCAGCCGTTCTTTGAAATAGATAAAGACGCAATCAAGGGAGACAGAGAGTAGAGGTTCGTCCAAGACTGAAGACGAGATACAAGTCTGGCAGCCCTGGCAAGGGTACATGCAATCAAAGGGTGATGGTACTTGGACCGGGGCATGAGACGTGTCGAGATCACGTGGCGGGGCGCTTACAGCGGGTCGCCAGGCGCTATCCCCCTGTATCTCAGCGCTATAATGCACTAAAGTTGGCGCCCGTCGGGGTGGTTCAGTGACGCCCAAGTATCCCGCCCAGCCCGACGGGAGAAACAGTAGAAGGTCGTTGAAGCTCTGGATGTATACCAAGAATCGACATACACTTCAAGAGTTATTGGAGATGCCAATGCTAAACATCGTTGCCAAAAACAGACTTCTCGTCAAGGTATAAACTAAAACATACGTGCATGATTTAATCATGCGTCAGGTACCTAAACAACCTGGTCGTTATGGATGCGGCGATGAAGCCTTGCTTTGGGCTCTCTAACTCATCGAATGTCTGTGCTGAGTTCATCAATGTCCCTTGAATCCCTCGAATCACAACCGATGAGGAAGAGGCCCTGAAAAAGGGTCTATCCTTGCTTGCCCAAAGCAAATCTACCGGCAAGCTCTTTTTCTTCTTGAGGTTTCCGCTGCTGTCACATTAGATCCTTTGTTGCAAACGGCAACCAATGAATGGGTGTTTGTGAAATCACATCGCGGCTAAAACCATTGAGGGGGTGGCTATGGTAACAGCACCGAATAATTGCGGTCTTAACCCATGATAAATGTGTCTTTCCAAAGGCATGCCCGTGTGATCCAGTCAACATAGCAACAGTCAATACATACCAAGTGACACAGCTGAGACTATATCTTTTCTTGGTTTCTGCTTAGACTCGACGTGATGAATTCCTGGTGTGAGCTATTTATACATAGGTGAAACAAGGTCGCGCAGCATATCACATGCCCATTGACCTTAAACTGAACGACAACACAAACGCTGCTCTTTGTCGATATATGCATGCATCCCTTTGTCTGACATATATGTGAATACCTAAGGGACGATGAGATACTACATGCGCGAATACAGAGGAGCAAATCTGGCACAGCGCCTACAAAGCCTTTCCAGCCAACGACCAGGCGACAGGGACTCAATCGCTTGCAAACCAAAGTCTCAGACATTCTCACAATCGCACTGCATCTCTACATCGAGGCGGCTAACACCTCCAGCTTCAGCTTTTTCTTCCGGTAATTTGAAATTTGTTGCCCATCCGGAATGGATGCTCATCCATAATTAATGTCATATTCACGAACTGACTCTCTCATACATACGTGGAGGTATACTCTGGGTACTCATGACCGCATGATCGATGGTATGTGGGTGTCATCCTTGTCTCAGATCGACACGAGAGCTATGATATCCAGGAGCCAAGTTCTGGCCCATGCTTCGCTACATCTGTTCTTGGGAGGTCATATGTGTATTCTCTATATTGCATTGTTGTATGGCTTTGGGAATCTACGTTGGCCGTTGGGGTTTCAAACACCACAGAAAAGGCTGGGTCGATGTTCTACTTCAATTGTCATGATGAATGCCAAATCGAGAAGACTGGAGCTTCAGCAACCCTACCCCGCAGGCTTAGGTCACTGTCTTTCTAAAAGGCGTGCGGGGATTGCTATTGAAGGGTGTACCAGATGAACCACAATAAAACCCCAAATCTTAATACTATCGGTGTACAACACTCACTTTAGAAAAGATAATGGATACAATTAGGGGTTGACAAGAAGGTGATTCGACTTTGCAAAGTACAAGATCTGTGTAATATGTATAATATGCATCACATATGTAGGTATGTCTTATTTCTGCGAAGTAAAGAAGTGTCCGTTAATGAGAAGTCGTTTTCTGGAAGCTATTTTTGATTCTTGTTGGTCATGGATATGTTCGACGTGTGAAGATGTGAGATCGGCAATGGCTGATGGTGTATGGTCTCCCTGTTAATGAAGTCCCATTCTTGTAATAGGTATGTGCGGCTCGATGTACTCAACACTTTGCTCGCACTTGTTAGTTCTCCAACCATGTGGGGATCTTCTGGTCAACTGTTGTGCACTTATCGTGTGTGAGTGAAGTGACAAGAGGTTAGTTGCCGTTTGCCACTGCGGGAGCTACACACGTACAAGACAAACATGTGTCAAATGATTCAGATAAACCAGATCGAAAATTAGGTAGCCAGTAGTCTTCTATAATCTTAACGATCAATTTATCTTTGGTACTCATTTTGGTATGGTAGGTATCTTATAGAGTTGATGTTTGTATCTAGGGTAGCATTCCTGCAAAAACCGTAAGGTACCGTTAGTGAAACGGAAGTATGAACAAACGGGAATCGGATCGAATTTACCGGCTATTAACCGAAGCAAAACATCATAGTGATAGAGCTCCCCCTGGCCTAGCCCAAGTCAACTTGGCCAGGTGGATAGGTACCTCTCCAGAGGTGGGAGCTGATGGAGCTAGACCCAACAAGGAAAGGGCACCGTCTGCCGATTCTTGGGGCCACCTAGAAATTATCTCTACCTCTAAGTAGGTAGCCTTGCTAGAGCTGTGAAAATCCACCTCCCCGTGATTGCCTCCCTGTCTTCCAATCCTCATCGTCACCTCTTAGATACCCATTCACAACCTCATACGGAGCTCTATCTCAACAACAGAGCATCCCATCTCTCTACTCCCGCTATCCCGAATACGCAAATTTACCGACCGACTTCGAGCGCATATAATCAGTTGATTTGTTAGAATGGCTGCTGTGAGTGCTACCTCCGCGAGATGACCCCTTCTATCATCCGCGACTTGCCCATCTCCGCACTGTTCATGGCGTTGCAAGCGAGCTCCAGCTTTACGACCTTCGCAACGCCCTCGAATGGCTTGCGATTGTGTTTTGCCTTCTCGTCCTCACATTGTCGCTTTTTACTCCCGTTTGCGTTCTCCCCGATCGCGTCTTGTCCCGCTGTTTTGTACCGTTGGACGGCCTCAACCTGAAGATCCGCAACTCCCACGTCACTGCACCTTTATATACAACTGCAGCTTTCCCCACTGCATTCATCATCGTTTCAGTGAGATACCTTAGCTGACATACTATCGACAGCAGCGAGCATACAACAATCCGGGCTCAGGCTACCTTCAGAACGGTGCGGGCGGCGGTCTCCCTCCTACTGGTGCCGCACCACTCCTGCCAAACCAGGGCCGCGTTCTCCAGACCGGCCCTCTAAGAGTTCTCTGCATTGCCGATGTTCGAGGTTGGTAATCATGGAAAGTATAACTGGACAAACACTAAACTGTAATATAGGAAACTTGAGATCACTTAACGACCTTGCGAAACAAGCCCGAGCTGACCACATCATCCATACCGGAGATTTTGGTTTCTACGACGACACTTCCCTGGAACGAATCGCCGAGAAAACGCTCAAGCATGTTGCTCAGTATTCGCCCTTGATCTCCGAGCCTGTCAAGAAAGCCATTCAACAAGGTGGTCCAGGCCCTGTAAAGAGCCGGTTCCCCCCCAATGAGCTCCCTCTTTCAGAGCTGCCCCTCCTTATTAGCGGCGAGGTCAAGCTCGATATTCCCGTCTATACCGTCTGGGGTGCTTGCGAGGATGTGCGAGTTCTGGAGAAGTTCCGAACTGGCGAGTATAAGGTACCCAACCTGCACATTATCGACGAGGCCCGATCGATGCTATTGGAGGTTGGCGGTGTCAAGCTACGACTACTTGGCCTTGGTGGTGCTGTAGTCATGCACAAGCTATTTGACAATGGTGAAGGTCGTACTACTATTGCTGGTGGTCAGGGAACTATGTGGACAACTCTTCTACAGATGGGTGAGCTTGTTGATACCGCACACCGAGTCTACGATCCTACCGAGACCCGCATTTTCGTCACACATGCCTCTCCTGCTCGCGAGGGCATCCTGAACCAGCTTTCAGTAACTCTCAAGGCCGATTTCTCCATTTCTGCCGGACTCCACTTCCGATACGGCAGCTCCTACAACGAGTTCAGCGTTAACCCTACCCTCGACCATTACCGCGGCAAGCTTGCTGCCTCGAAGGCTTCTTTCAACGATGTATGGGAGACCGTTAAGGGTGAAGTGGAACCCGCAATTCAGCAAAACGAGGCCCAGCAGAATCTTCTGAAGAACGCTCTCCAGATCGTTGAGAAGATGCCTACCACTGCTGCTGGCGGCAACCCCTTTGGCGGTCCTGTTGCTGGCCAAGCCTCTCTGGGACAAGTTGACGAGAGTGCCTTCAAGAACATGTGGAATTTCAATCTTGCTGATGCCGCTTTCGGCTATCTGGTGCTTGAAATCCAGGATGGTCGTATCGGCACGGAGATGCGTGCTCAAGGCTTCAACTTCTCTCATCGAGGGGCCAAGCAGCAGCCTGGTGTTCCTTCGACCACGACTGGCCCAACCGGAGTTCCTTCGCCTGCCCCTCCCTCGACCCAATCTAGCGTCCCCCCTCCTACC